>JAJJMC010031210.1:17512104-17585143 GCA_023531435.1 Papaver californicum
CTCACTAGAAATTAAGGTGCAAATTAGACACTAAAATGTGTCTATCAGTAGATAACAAGGTAACCATGCCTAATAGTGAACATACTGTAGTTCACCATGCTGAGCCAGTAGCTGAAGAGACTGACGAAGTCTTTAAAGAGCCCGATGTAGCTCCTCATAAGCCTGATTTTGTGCCCAGAGCCCCGTTCCCACAACTGTTAGCACCAGCAAAGAAGGAATCCAACTTTAGCGACATACTAGAGGTTTTTAAGCAAGTCGGGATCAACCTTCCATTATTAGATACAATTAGGGAAATTCCTACTTATGCCAAGTTCCTTAAGGATATGTGTACGCGAAAACGAAAGCTTAGTGTACAAAAGAAAGCCTTTCTAGATAGTCATGTGAGTTCAATTATCCAGAACAATACAACTCCTAAGTGCAAAGACCTAGGTTCCCCAACCATTTCTTGCACAATAGGGAATTACCGTGTTGAGAAAGCGTTACTTGACTTAGGAGCCAGTGTGAACTTACTTCCGTACCATGTGTACCTCCATCTAGGACTTGGTGATTTGAAACCTACTCATATAACACTGAATTTAGCTGATAGGTCTGTGAAAATTCCTTGTGGTGTCATAGAGGATGTTCTTATTGAGGTCGATAAGTTTATTTATCCAGTAGATTTTGTTGTCCTTGATACCCAACCTGTCCCTGGCCCAGAGAATCAGATACCTGTGATATTAGGTCGCCTGTTTTTAGATACATCTAATGCGATCATTAACTGTCGAAATGGTATTATGAACTTATCTTTTGGTAATATGACTATTGAGCTGAATATTTTCAATATTAGTAAGCAGCCACCTGAGCTAGATGACACGTGCATTGAAGAGGTGAACATGATAGGAACATTAGTTCAGGAGTCATTACCAAACACTTTGTTAGAAGATCCATTAGAAAAATTCCTAGCCCACTTTGGGTTTGATTTTGACGACGGCAGTGTGATTAATGAGGTGAATGCTTTGTTAGATTCATCCCCTTTGATAAAAATTAGTAATGGATGGAAACCTAAGTTCGAACCACTACCAGTTTCTAAGTCTACCTTAATTCCTTCTTTAAAAGAGCCTCCTAAGTTGGACATTAAACAACTACCAGATACTTGAAATATGTGTATTTAGGCCCATCTGAGACTTTGTCTGTGATTGTAGCATCCGACTTGGATAGTAACCAGGAAAGTAGGCTAGTGACCGTGCTTAAAGACAATAAGGAATTTTTAGGGTGGACCATAGCAGATATTAAGGGTATAAGTCCTATTGTTTGTATGTATCAGATTCATTTAGAGGATGATACCAAACCGTCTAGGGAGATGCAACGTCGACTTAACCCTAACATGAAAGAAGTAGTTCAAACTGAGGTACTTAAGTTGTTAGATGTGGGTATTATCTACCCTATCTCAGACAGTAAGTGGATCATCCTCGTTCAGGTTGTTCCCAAGAAATCAGGTATCATTGTAGTCCAGAATGATAACAATGAGTTAATCCCAACCCGAGTGACCACGGGGTGGCATGTTTGTATTGACTATAGAAAACTGAACAAGGTTACAAGGAAGGACCACTTTCCTCTTCCTTTCATCGACCAAATGCTTGAGAGATTAGCTGGACATAGCCATTATTGCTTGCTAGATGATTTTTCTGGTTATAATCAGATTTTTATTGCCCTAGCAGACCAAGAGAAAACTACTTTTACCTGTAATGCATGCCTTTCGGGTTGTGTAATGCACCCGATACTTTTCAGCGTTGTATGATGAGCATATTTTCTGACATGGTAGAACGGTTTTTAGAGGTCTTTATGGATGACTTTTCAGTATTTGGGTCATCTTTTGATGAGTGCTTGCATCATTTGACATTAGTGTTGACTAGATATAAGGAAAATAATTTAGTGCTTAATTGGGAAAAATGCCATTTCATGGTTCGATCAGGAATTGTTTTAGGGAATATCATATCTTCTAAGGGTATAGAGGTAGACAATGCCAAAGTTTACCTTATTAAGACTTTACAGGTTCCCAAAAATGTATGAGATGTTAGGTCATTCTTAGGGCATGCAGGTTTTTATAGTCGATTCATTAAGGATTTTAGCTTGATTTCTAGACCTCTTTGCATTTTTCTCGCAAAAGATGTTAAGTTTGTCTTTGATGATGCTTGTTTAGAGGCTTTTGAGAAGCTTAAGACCTTACTCACTACCGCCCCCATAGTCCAGGCACCTAACTAGAACCTACCCTTTGAGATAATGAATGATGCTTCAGATTATGCTATTGGTGTTGTGTTAGGTCAGCGAGAAAACAAATTACTTCATGTGATTTACTATGCTAGCAAAATCCTGAATGATGCCCAACTGAACTACACCACCACAGAGAAGGAACTGTTAGCTATTGTTTTTGCCTTAGAAAAGTTTAGATCCTATCTCTTAGGTTCTAAGGTTATAGTTTTTACTGATCATGCTGCTTTGAAGTACCTTCTGTCTAAGAAGGATACTAAACCTAGATTGATTAGATGGATCCTTTTGCTGCAAGAATTCTCGCTAGAAATTAGAGACAAAAAGGGTACGGAAAATGTAGTAGCAGACCACTTGTCTAGACTTGTTTTTGATTCCCCTGATGATTCTCCTCCTGTGAGAGATAGTTTTCCTGATGAACAACTATTCTTTGTTTCCCAATCACCTTGGTATGCGAATATAGTGAATATCTTGTTATTGGTTAAATGCCTCAACATTGGGGTAAACAAGATCGTTCTAGGTTTTTAGCTGAGGTAAATCATTTCTCTTGGGACGATAATTACTTGTTTAAGTATTGTCTAGACCATATTATTAGGAGATGTATACCTGAGAGTGACCAGTCCATTATTATTTCCTTTTGTTATGATCATGCTTGTGGGGGTCAATTTAGTGCTAAGAAGACTGCTGCGAAGATATTGCATTGTGGATTCTACTGTCGTCGTTGTTTAAAGCCTCCCACAGTTATTGTGCTGCTTGTGAGCGTTGTCTGAAGTTAGGAACCATTTCCCATAGAAATATGATGCCTTTGAATCCTATTTTAGTCATCGAGGTCTTTGATGTGTGGGGCATTGATTTTATGGGTCCTTTTCCTAATTCCTTTGGTTATTTTTATATCATTGTCGTTGTAGACTATGTATCTAAGTGGGTAGAGGCGGTTTCGTGTAAAACAAACGACCACAAGGTTGTGGTCCATTTTTTGAATGATAACATATTTGCACGTTTTGGTACACCGCGAGCTATAATTAGTGATGGAGGGTCACACTTTTGTAATCGACCGTTTAAGCTCTTGATGAAGAAATATGGTATTACCCACAAAGTAGCTACCCTATATCACCCACAGACTAGTGGTCAAGTAGAGGTTTCCAACTGGGAGATAAAACGTATTCTAGAGAAAATGGTTAATCTTAATAGGAAAGACTGGTCGTTGAGGCTTATTGATGCCTTATGGGCTTACCGTACTGCGTTTAAGACCCCCATTGGAATGTCACCTTATCGTCTAGTTTTTGGTAAGGAATGTCACTTTCATGTCGAGTTAGAATAGAGCATATTGTGCTATAAAGAAGTTAATTTTTTCACTTGACAAAGCAGGAGCTCACAGGAAGCTCCAACTCAATGAGTTGGAAGAGATTCGGAAAGATGCATATGATAGTGCTAGGGATTATAAGAACAAAATAAAACTTGTGCATGATAGAAATATTTTAAGGAAGTCATTTTCTCCAGGTTAAAAAGTTCTTATGTATGATACTTGTTTGCATTTTTCCCCGGGAAGTTACGCTCTCGGTGGACCGGTCCTTTTGTTGTTCGCACTGTCTTTCCTCATGGTGTTATTGAGATTGAGACTCAAGATGGTAGAAATCCTTTAAAGTTTAATGATCCGAGATTGAAACTATTTTTAGAGCCTTTTCCTATAGGTGATGTTGATGGGGTCCCTCTGGAGGACCCTGCTTACTCTGATCAACCATCAGGGTTGTTTTTGTACATTAGTATATTTTTGTAGGTTTTTAGGTTTTTATTTTCTGTCTTATTCTCCATAGAAGGATTGTTACGCTTCGCCCAGGTACTATCTTTCTAACTTACCTCTTTATTTCTCTTGGTACTGCTCCTTATTTTGAAACATTGAGGACACTGTTTGATTTAAGTTTGGGGGTAAGGGAGAAAATTTTTAGTGCAATAATAAAAACTCTAAAATTTAGAAGCTAGTGAACAATTCAAGATGACACTAATCATTCTAGGTAGATGAAAACTTAGCTCTTTTTCTATAGGAATTGGTGTGCCCAGTTAAATGGTCTATTCATAAAAGGATAGAGTTCAGGTGTTAGAAATAACATGATAGTTATCACCATATCTTGGAGTCTATCTCAACCATATCACCTTCTGTTTTTATTTTTACAATTTGTGTTTCTCTAAGTAGAGTCTATCTCAACCATATCTCAACCATATCACCTTCGAATTGTTATTGCTACCAGGATGGAGTAGAGTCTTTAAGATCAAGCCTCATTATTTTAATTTATTAAAAAATAAATAAATAAAAATCGAGTATTGACACTTTGATAGCAATATGTGTGTGTTCTCCCTGTCTCCGTCGCCTAAGCAAGCGTGGAACGCAGGATCCATGGGAACTATCATGTAAGATGATGATAAGGACCATGCGCTTGGATTCAATTCGATCCAATCATGTTGTCAGTACATTTATAATTGTTTTATTTTCAATAAATCGATTGATTGGACCCTTGTATATACCAGTTGAGTCGATATTAGTGGGAGCATATCTCAATCCATTAGGATTCATCCTGGCAGTGACCTTCAGACAGATATGGAAAACACCGTTCACCTTAGTCAACATGCGCAAACTTCATTTTATTTATTTCCATCTTCTAAATCTTTTCATGTGATTGAACTTTGATAGATTCTGAGTATCGTGGTTGAACAACTATCTAATTAGAGTTTTGTTTTCTTATATATGAATTTTAGTACGCTGAGTGCAAACTCGTGTACAACAATTGGACTCATATAGGGTAATGATTCCCATAACTGAAGAATTTAATATGCCAACTAAAGATCTAGTTTAATGTTTACCCTCAATCGTTCATAAGTTGCTAAAATTTGGAGCAAAGGTTTTGTGGGTATACCTCTTGTAAACCCTCATGAGAGAAAACTCGTCCACTAGGGACACCTAGGGGTTTAAAGGGTTATTACATATGCTAAACGTAGTCGCGATTCCTGCGAAAGTGAGTTAGGATTTTATTTTCTAGATTAGATTTGCTCGAGGACGAGCAAATAGTAAGTTTGGGGACATTTGATAGATACATTTTTGTGTCTAAATTGTGATCAATTCTCTATTCTACTAGTGCTTCATTTTGTACTTATTATGGGTTTTTATATCTTTGTAGGTATTTTTGAGAAATAAATATTTGTGGAAAAATCGGCTCAAAAAGTTGTTAAAGGCACCCAGACATTTGATAAAGGCACCCTCCCTTTTGAATTCAAATCCGGATTTGGCGGGAACACATTTTTCACGCATGAAACATTCTGAGTTGTTTCGGATCTTATTTTCATGGGATTTAAAAGGATGTTCGTGTTAGATATTTGAAGAATTAATCAACCTAGGTCTACACATGTCATTTACAAGAGTTTCACGCCGAAAAATGGGTGAAAAATCAAGTTGGGAGCCGGAAAAAGAAACCCTCTCTGTTTCGGATTAACAATGAGCTGGAGTTGTTTGTGGATAGAGTTTTGCATCCTTATCGGTTAAGGAAGTCTATTAGAGTTTACTAATCATATAAATATCCAAGAGATTGAAGAGAAAAGGCATCCAAAGACGTGTGAAAAAATTTCAGGAAGAAAGAGAAAAATTCTGCTGGTGGAAGAACACGAAGAACATAAGGATAGAGAAAACAGTTGCTGATTCCATTGCTTATTCCTTCATATTTCTACAGCGTCCAGAGTCCGTACTTTATTGTTGCCGTCTTCTGTTCTCTTCAGCCACACAGAGAACACAATCTGTAACAGTTATAAGCGTATTAATTCTTCTGTGTTACTTTTATTTCTTCATTGTAAACACTTTTTGAGCTATGAACAATTATTTTAAGAGTGTTTCCAACATGATGAGCTAATCACCATCATTGGGGCGACGGAGGAAGCTATTATTCCAATAATAAAGTGGTAATTCTTATTTTACTAATTTTTGCAATTCTTTTATAATTATTTGCTTTGAAATAAATTTTGGAAAAATAATTTTTATCAATTAGTTGTGTTTTCTTTTGATGGGTCATGCTGAGTCTAAAGCTTTTGATGTCTCATACTTTCGATTTACAACTAATATTTTGGAAATCTAACATTGCCAATATTTTGAATAACTTGAATATATGAATTGCAAAATAATTATTAATGTTTAATCAACTTGAAAAATTGGATAATAGTGGAATCCTTAGTCTCAGTTTTTACCACAATTCTTGAATCAATTTTACTTTAATCTTCTTTATTTTAGTATTAAAAATTAGGTTTAAAAATCAAATATTTACAAGTCTGGGAATCGAATCTTTTACCACTATTTTCAAACAACATCAACTTTTGGCGCCGCCGACACGGAATTGTCTTTAGGTTTAGAGTTTTAGATTTATTTTTTTAGGTTTTTATTTTTGTTTTTAGTATTATTTTTACTTTGTTCTATTTTACGTTTCTTTGGGTGTTTATCTTTTTGCTACAGGTTTTGGATTTTGGATTAAAAAGAAATTGAGCCAAAGACTTTGGTGATTAAAGACTTGGAGTTAAAGTTAAAGCTAAAAGAACGGAAAGGAAGAAAAAGAATTTTATTTTTAATTAGATTTTATTTGTTTTTGTTAGAAAAATGTATTAGGTAATCTTTGATTATTCCTATAATTTTTCTTTTATTTTTGGACACTTTTGGACTTTATTTTAGGACTTTGGACATTATTATTATTTTTAAACCCTACGAAAAGGTAATTTAAATATAAACTGCAACATGGAAGGACGACAATTAAGATATTGTCTCGGCCCCTCGGGTTCGTACACTGAAACAGGAGTCAGTGGCCCGAGTCGACTATAAACCGATTCATCCCCCGTCTGGTATGAGAGGTAACCCTCGATCAATCCACGAATCCGCTGCAAGTGGGTTTATTGTATTCCTTCGTGTGCATATATGTTGATGAACTGAATACGGAATTATTTTCTAGTAAAAGGAAAGAACTTGCCATACAAGATAAGGACTCGGATTTCATCACAGTTTTCTTCTTGCCCGCTTTAGGAACACGTTACCAAACACGAACTAAGCTTAAAATTTTGACTAGAAAGAGACCGATAGGGTAACGAGCTTATAAAAAACTCGTTCAATTTGGATAAGGGTACCCTAGATATTGATAAAGGCACCCACTTCTCTTACAAATTCAAAAGCATTTTGGTGGGAAGATTTAACCTCTCACCCTTTGGATCTGTAAAGAATTTTTCGACTTGATTTTAGGAGTTTTAAGACAAGTTTATACTTGCCCTATTAAGAGTTTGATTCGTACACGAATTAAAACAATAACACCCCAAAAGAATCTCGTTCTTTCCAAAAACAGATTGCGTGATGTTATCTTGTTGAAAAGAACTTTGGTAATAATATATCTTTTACAATAAGAAAATTTTGAAGAGAAGGGAAACAATATCACCCGAGTAATGCTGCTAAGGGGAAGAAATATAATCAAGATTCGCTGAGAAGAAAAAAATAAACATCACCGAGATTCTTTTACCTCAGAGAATATATTTTCATTATAGTCGAGATTGGTGAAGTAAATGAGAGGAGATTTGTGTGTTGTTGAGTATAAATACAAGTCGAGATAGGAATCAGAGGGCTACAGATAGGTTACGGAGAGTTTCGGGGAAGTTTGAGAGAGTGAGAATAGAAAAAAAAGGGTGCAGAAAATTTCTCTGCACCAGAGGAAGAACATAAAACAACCTCAAATTGTCGTTCTTCTCTGAAGTTCCGTAATGGTGCATTTGCAACTTATAATTTAAATTAGCAACACTTGCTCTGTAACAGTGAATCTGTAACGTTTATAAACGTCTCAAATTCTCTATGTCATGTTCTTTTCTTCATTTTAAAAACTTTTTGAGCTATGTATCCATCATTTGAGAGAGTGTTTGATATGATGAGCTAAATCCCATTGCTGAGGCGACAGAGGAAGCTATTTGTCCAATAAAAAGTGGTATATTCTTATTTTTTGAATTTTTGCAATTCTTTTATGATTATTTGCGTTGGTTAAAAATTGACTTAATGTTTTTTGTTAAGAAATTGTGATTTATTTTGATGGCACATGCTTGGCCTAGAGGGTTTGATGTTCCATGTTTTCGATTTACAATTGCTATTCTGAAAATCACTTATTACAATATTTTAGAATCAAATTGAATGTATGAATTGCATAATTATAATTATTAAATTAAATCACTTTGAAAATTGGAAAATAGTGGAATCTTAGCCTCAGTATCCTAAATTTGATATCATTTTTTGCTTAAGTTTTGCAATTTTTAGTCTTAGAAATTTAGTTTAGAATTAAATCTTCACAAGTCTTGAACGAACCTTATTTACCACTGTGTACAAAGCATATCAATTTTTGGCGCCATCGACGTGGATTTGTTTATAGATTTTTATTTATTTTATCTTTTTCAAGTTTTAGTTTCGGTTTTAGTATTTTTATTTTAGATTTTTTTTTTGTGGTCTATTTTACGTTTTCTGGGTATTTGTCTTTTTGTTGCAGATTTTGGATCAAAAAGAAATTGGAGCCAAATAAAGGTTCAGAACGGAGAAAAGACAAAGAATTTTTATATTTATATTTTATTTATTTTTGTTAGTTTTTTTTTCTTTTCCTTATTTCCTTTTTGGAATTTTATTTCTTGTTGCTTGCTTGTTTATTTTTAGTATTGTATTTATTATAAGGAAATACACATTTACACACACCATTTGCATCGTCAGATCACCGATTTTAGGAAAACCCGTGGATAAGTAAGCTGAACCCGTGCCTTGGGCCTGATGGGAGTTACCAGTTGAAAGTTAACAAGCCTAAACCTTGTCCCTTTGACCAGTCTTTGATTGTAGGTATATTCTGTTAAGGTAAACCAAGCTTACCTAAAATAGTGAACTCTGCATTTTACGTATGCATAAATTCCTGCTAAACACCAGTATTCTTGCTTGTGTATGCCTCGTTGGATTCGTGTAGGAGGTAGACTTGAAGAAAATGACCTTTTTTGTTTAAGTCCAACCCGTTACACGGATTTAGGTGGTACATATGTTTTTGCCGAAATGAGTGAGCATGAAGTCCAGGTAAACAAAACCCTAAGAGATCGTATGAACCCTTCTAGAGTAGTACGTGACCCAGGGTAGTTTTACCAGCCACTACTGTCAAATGTGATATTAAACCTGAGATTAGTGGCATGCTTCGTACATTTAGGGGGATAGAGAATGAGAACTTGTATACCTACTTAAGAGACTTTGAAATTATTTGTGATACAATGAGTTATCTGAATGTATCCAAAGATGTGCTTAGGTTATGTTTGTTTCCCTTCTCTCAAGATGAAAAAGCCAAAGAGTGGTATCATCTTATTCCCTCTAAAACAATCACCACTTGGGACAGTCTTGTAGAGGTTTTTGTTAAGATGTTTTACCCATACCATAAGATTAGTGATGTTCGTCATTCTATTCATACATATAAGCAGAAATTAGGTGAAAACCTACACGATTATGTAGAAAGGTTTAATGAGTTGTTATAACAGTGTCCATATCACGGCTTTGAAAAAGCCCATGTAGCCCAAATTTTGTATGAGGGCCTGGATAGTGAAACCCGTATGCAGGTAGAAACAATGAGTGGTGGAGAATTCATACATCAGGACCCAGATACATGTTTTGACTCGTTTATCGAGTTAGCTGAGAAAACTAGGCAATGGCTTCGATGAAAGAACCATAAGAATCCCATCCATAGGGTCGATAGAGTTAATAATGGGTCAGATATCCTTAAGAGTCTAGAGGCCTTAGATATGAATAAAGGGTCAAATCATCCTAGATACGAAAAGCAATCCTATGCTCTTTATAACAACTCTAGGTTTGAAAACCGTCAGAAATATGACCCGTATTTTGAAACCTATAACTCTGGTTGGAGAAACCATCCCAATTTTTCCTGGTCTAATAACCATAATGAAGGTCAGTTTAGTAATTTTCAGGCTCTCCTAGGTTTTGGCTATATTAAGAATCCTTCAAGTACAGCCCAGTTTCAGAACCCATCAGATAAGAAAATCTTGAGTTTAGAAGAGTCTCTCTCCATGTTAGCTCTGAGCACTACTAAGTTTCAACAATCGGTTGAACAAAGTTTAGAAGACAAGAAAAAGATGGCTCAGACTAACTCTCAGGATATTTTCGATTTACGAAACCAGCTTAGTCAGTTAAATGAGTCTCTAAGAGAAAAATGTAAGTTTCCTAGTCAGACACAACTCAATCCTAGAGGAGTTCATGAAGTATCCTCTGGAGAGCAACCGTTCAATCATGTGAACTCTGTTACAACCCTTAGGAGTAGCCGAGTGGTATACAATAAGGTAACCATGCCCGATAGTGAACATGTTATAGTTCACCCTTCTAAGCCAGTAACTGAAGATACTGATAAAGTCTCTAAAGAATCCAATACGGTTCCCGCTAAGACCGATTTTGTACCCAGAGCCCCATTTCCACAACTTCTAGTGCCAACTAAGAAGGAATCAAATTTTAAAGATATATTGGAGATTTTTGATCAAGTCAACATCAATCTTCCTTTATTAGATGCAATTAGGCAGATTCCTACTAATCCCAAGTTCCTTAAAGATTTTTGCACGCGAAAAGCTTAGTGTACAGAAGAAGGCATTTATAGCTAGCCATGTAAGTTCAATTATCCAGAACAACACAACTCCTAAGTACAAAGACCCAGGTTCCCCAACCATTTCTTACACAATAGGTAACTACCGTATTGAAAAAACGTTACTTGACTTAGGAGCCAATGTGAACTTAATTTCGTACCATGTGTACCTCCATCTAGGACTTGGTAATTTAAAACCTACCCAGATAACACTTCAGTTAGATGATAGGTTTGTGAAAATTCTTCGTGGTATTGTCGAGGATATTCTTATTGAGGTTGATAGCTTTATTTATCCTATGGATTTTGTTATCCTAGATACCCAACCTGTCCTTGACCCAGAAAACCAGATACTTGTGATATTAGGTCGCCCGTTTTGAGCTATATCTAATGTGATCATTAACTGTCGAAATGGTATTATCAATTTATCTTTTGGTAATATGACTATTAAGCTGAATATTTTCAATATTAGTAAGCAACCCCTTAAGCTAGATGACACGTGCATTGAAGAGGTGAACATGATAGGAACATTAGCTCAAGAGTCATTACCAAACATCTTATCGAATATCAACTAGAGAGTTGTCTATCCCAATTTGGATTAGATTTTAATGATGATGGCACCATTGACAAAGTGAATACTTTGTTAGATTCTACCCCCGTGTTAGATACTAATAGATGGAAAGCTAAGTTTGAATCACTACCAGTTTCTAATTCTACCTTAATTCATTTTTTAGAAGAACCTCCTAAATTAGACCTCTAACCATTGCCAGATACTCTGAAGTATGTGTTTTTAGGGCCGTTTGAGAATTTGCTTGTAATTGTAACATGTGACTTGGATAGTGATTAGGAAACTAGGTTAGTGACTGTTCTTCAAGGCAACAAGGAAGCTTTAGGGTGGACCTTAGCAGACATTAAGGGTATAAGTCCTACTGTTTGTATGCATCAGATTCATTTAGAGGATGACACCAAACCTTCTAGGGAGATGTAACGAAGACTGAACCCCCACATGAAAGAAGTAGTTCGAACTGAGGTCCTTCAGTTGTTTGATGCGGATATTATCTACCCAATTTCAAACAGTAAGTGGGTTAGCCCCGTTCAGGTTGTTCCCAAGAAATCAGGTATCATTTTAGTCCATAATGATAACAATGAGTTAATCCCAACCCGAGTGACCATGGGGTGGCGTGTTTGTATTGACTATAGAAAATTGAACAATGTCACAAGGAAGGACCACTTTCCCCTTTCTTTCATCGACCAAATGCTAGAGCGATTATCTGGACATATATAGTCATTATTGCTTGTTAGACGGCTACTCACGGTTATAATCAGATTGTTATTGCCCTAGAAGACCAAGAGAAAACCACTTTTACTTGTCCCTTTGGTACCTTTGCTTATAGATGCATGCCTTTCGGTCTGTTTAAATGCGCCCGCTACTCGGTGTTGCATGATGAGCATATTTTCTGACATGGTGGAACGGTTTTTAGAGGTCTTTATGGATGATTTTTTATTTTTTGGTTCATCTTTTGATGACTTCTTGCATCATTTGACATTAGTGTTGACTAGGTGTAAGGAAAAGAATTTAGTGCTTAATTGGGAGAAATGTCATTTCATGGTTCGATCAGGAATTGTTTTAGGGAATATCGTATCTTCTAAGGGTATAGAGGTAGACAAATCCAAAGTTGACCTAATTAAGAATCTAAAGTTTTCCGAAACTGTAAGAGATATTAGGCCATTCTTAGAGCATGCAGGTTTTTATCGTCGATTCATTAAGGATTTTAGCTTGATCTCTAGACCTCTTGTAATTTGCTTGCGAAAGATGTTAAGTTTGTCTTTGATGATGCTTGTTTAAAGGCTTTCGAGAAGCTTAATACTTTGCTCATTACCGCTCCCATAGTCCAGACACCTAACTAGAACCTACCCTTTGAGATCATGTATGATGCTTCAGATTATACTATTGGTGTTGTGTTAGGTCAGCAAGAAAACAAATTACTTCATGTGATTCACTAAGCCAGCAAAACTTTGAATGATTCCCAATTAAATTATACTACCACAGAGAAGGAATTATTATCCATATTTGTTGCCCTGGATAAATTTAGATCATATCTCTTAGGTTCTAAGGTTATAGTCTTTATTGGTCATGCTGCTTTGAAGTATCTTCTGTTTAAGAAGGATACTAAACCTAGTTTGATGATATGGATCCTTTTGTTACAAGAATTTTATCTAGAATATGTAGTAGCAGACCACTTGTCTAGGCTTGTTGTTGATTCTTCTGATGATTCCCCTTCTGCGAGAGATAATTTTCCTGATGGACAACTTTTCTTTGTTTCCCAATTACCTTGGTTTGCGAACATAGTGAATTATCTTGTTATTGGTCGAATGCCTCAACATTTGGGTAAACAAGATCGTTCTAGGTTTTTAGCCGAGGTAACACATTTCTTTGGGACGATACTTATTTGTTTAAGTATTATCCAAATCAGATTATTAGGAGATGTATACCTGAGAGTGACCATTCCAATATTATTTTCTTTTGTCATGATCAGGCTTGTGGAGGTCACTTTAGTGCTAAGGAGACTGCTGCTAAGATATTGCAGCGTGGATTTTACTGGCATTCATTGTTTAAAGAGACCCACAGTTACTGTGTTTCTTGTGTTGCCAGAAGTTAGGAACCATTTCCCCTAGAAATTTGACACCTTTGAACCATATTTTAGTTATTGGGGTCTTTGATGTGTGGGGCATTGATTTTATGGGTCATTTTCCTAATTCCTTTGGTTATTTTTACATCCTTATCGTTGTAGACTATGTATCTAAGTGGTAGAGGCAGTTTCGTGTAAAACAAACGACCACAAGGTTGTAGTCCATTTTTTGAATGATAACATATTTGCACGTTTTGGTACACCACAAGCTATAATTAGTGATAGAGGGTCACACTTTTGTAATCGACAGTTTAAGCTCTTGATGAAGAAATATGGTATTACCCACAAAGTAACTACCCCATATCGCCCACAGACTAGTGGTCAAGTAGAGGTTTCTAACAGGGAGATAAAACGTATTCTAGAGAAAACAGTTAATCCTAATAGGAAAGACTGGTCGTTGAGGCTTATTGATGCCTTATGGGCTTACCGTACTGCGTTTAAGACCCCCATTGGAATGTCACCTTATTGTCTAGTTTTTGTCAAGGCATGTCACTTTCCCATCGAGTTAGAACATAGAGCATATTGGGATGTAAAACAGTTTAATGTTTCGCTTGACAAGGCAGGAGCTCACAGGAAACTCCAGCTCAATGAGTTGGAAGAGATTCGTAGAGATGCATACGATAATGATATGGAGTATAAGAACAAAATGAAAATTGTGCATGATATAAATATTTTAAGAAAGTCATTTTCTCCAGGTCAAAAAGTTCTTCTGTATGATACCCGCTTGCATCTCTTCCCCGGGAAGTTACGCTTTCGGTGGACGGGTTCTTTTATAGTTCGCACTGTTCCTCATGGTGTTATTGAGATTGAGACTCTGTATGGTAAAATTCCTTTCAAGGCCAGAGATTGAAACTATTTTTAGAGTCTTTTCCTACAGGTGATGTTGAGGAGGTCCCTCTGGAGGACCCTGCTTACTTTTATTGACCATCAAGGTTGTTGTTGTACATTAGTAAGTTTTTGTAGGTTTTTGTTTTTATTTTCTGTCTTATTCTCCGGAGAAGGATTGTTACGCTTCACCCAGGTACTATCTTTCTGACTTACCTATTTATTCCTCTAGTTATCTATATTTTTGGTATTGCACTTTAACTTGAAACATTAAGGACAATGTTAGGTTTAAGTTTGGGGGTAAGGTAGAAACTTTTAGTTAAAATAAGTAAACTCCAAAATTTAGAAACTTGTGAACAATGCATGATGATACTACACCATTCTAGGTAGATGGAAATAAAATTCTTGTCTATAGGAGTTGGTGTGCTCAGCTAAATGGTCTATTCATAAAAGGACAGAGCCCTGATGTTAGAAATAATATGATAGTCGTCATCATATCCCGTAGTCATCACCATGTCACACTCTGTTTTTATTTTTACATCTTTATGTGTTTCTCGAAGTGTTTTGGTGGGTCACTAGTATCACCTTGTTGTCACCACTAGGATGAAGTAGAATGATTGCGATCAAGCCCCATTTTTGTATTTTATTTTTGTTTAGACAAAAAAAACACTCAATATGTGTGTGTTCTCCCCGTCTCGTCGCCTAAGCAAGCGTGGAACGCAGGATCCATGGGAACTATCATGTAAGCTACTGACAAGGAGCATGCAATTAGATTCAAAAGATCTAATCATGTTGTCGAAAAAGATCTAAGCATGCACTTTTTGAGCTACGTATCCATCATTTGAGAGAGTTTTTGTTATGATGAGCTAAACCCCATTGCTGAGGCGACAGAGGAAGCTATTTGTCCAATTAAAAGTGGTATATTCTTATTTACTTAATTTTACAATTCTTTTATGATTATTTGATTTGGTTAAAAAAATTATTTAATGATTTTTGTTAAGCAATTGTGATTTCTTTTGATTGTACATGCTTGGCCTAGGGTTTTTGATGTTCCATGCTTTCGATTTACAATTGTTATTATGAAAATCTACTTGTTGCAATATTTTAGAATTAAATTGAATTTTATGAATTGTATAATAATAATTATTAAATTAAATCACATTGGAAATTGGAAAATAGTTGAATCTTAGCCTCAGTATTCTCTTAATTTTGATATATTCTGTTGCTTAATTTTTGTTATTTTTAGTCTTAGAAATTTAGTCTAAAATCAAATCTTCACAAGTCTTGAACGAACCTTATTTACCACTATCTACAAAGCATATCAAAGTGGTGCTCGTGCTGATTGCGTACACCTTGAGACAACATTAGTAATAGAGAAAATTAATTCATCAGCATCGATAGAGATATGTATTTGGTTGAGTTTATTTGATGTCATGAACACAAATTTGATATCATGAACACAATGCTTTCCATCTTCTTTTGGTGGATAACAATTCCAAAAGATATTATACTATGCATTTGTCTTTCTTTATTTTCTATATGAGGTTATACATAGTTTTCCATAGGTTTCGGCAGTTTCCTTTACAGGTGGTTTAAGATTGTTGGATAACAGTTCAGTTAGAGGTTGTTCAGGCATGCATGTTAAAAGGATATTATAACATGTTAATGGTGTTTCTCCATAGAAGTTGAATTCAAGCGTATAAATATAAGAAGATAATGTGAGTTATCGTAGAAAGGTGGAGAACAACAGTAGAGAAACTCAATTTTATAGGTAATGCTTATTAGAGAAACAATCTTTTCCGATTGATTAGTTTGATAAAAGAGCTTCTTATTTGGATAAGGCCATAAGAGTCAGATGGAAGACCAAATTCTCTTTTCAGAATTAAAGTCTACGATGCAATACAGATACAACTGAAATATAAGTCTTTGTTCTGGGTTGATGTCCAGGTTATTTCTTTACTTCATTCTTTGTTTTCTTTCTATCATGTCTCTAAAACGCACAATTGCATATCAATGAATTTTGTGGGATCAAGCAAGAGATAGAGTTGCTCAACATTAACCCAAGAGTTATATTATATATGTCAAACTAAGTCAAAACTTTTAGCAATCTGTAAAAATAAAACATGTTGTAGTGCGATTCATATGGTTTCAGTTTTATTTCATAAGTATACATGATATAATATTGTTTACGAATTTAGAATTATCACATCAATATTTTTATAAATAAGAACTTCAGTTGTGCAATAGAATAAAGTTAACATATTCAGAATAAAATATTAAAAGGCTCACCAGCGCAAGACGGTAATCACCCGATGCATAGCGCGAATTACTTCATAAAAAAATGATTAACATCATTTTTACATGTTTGATATCCCCTCATGTGCTAAAGACTTTGTGTATTGGTTTTACTGTTTGGTTATCATTGAAATAAAAATACTGAAGGAGATGAAGTTTAATATACCCGGTACGTAGCTCGAAATAAAAAAGAAAAAGAAAATCACTATCTAGTTGATGCCATTAGCGCCTTTGTCATCAAGGGCCCTTTTGTAAAACTTTATAAGTCGCAACTCCATTTTAAGTTCTTGCATTTAGTTTTTATTCTCTTCTGTTTGATCTTTTTTTTTTCCTGCTACCCGATTCAATAAGATAACAAGATCATATTAAAAAGAACGATCAAAACGAAAACATAACCACACGAAATGTAATACGGGTTACTTCCTTGTAAATAAAAATTTTAAGTCCATGGTCCATGATTACACATAATAGCATTCCAATTTTTTAAATGGAGTCTTCGTGGTTTAGAATTTGGATCACGATGACTTTTAATGATGCAATAAATAATGAAGAATAACATTAAAATTCGTCAACGTGTCGGAATATCGACCATGACGGCTCTATTTTTTTATATTTGTCGCCAAAAGATGTTATGGTCAAAATTTTAGACTATGAAAAATTATTAAATAAAAATAAAAATAAATTATAAATAAAAAATAAAAATAAAAATAAAAAGGATTATCAAAAAAAATAAGAAAAATTAATAGAAAATTAAAAATAAATAAATAATATATATAAATTGAATAACGCATGTCACAATCTTAGGAATTAGAGTAACCTAGACTTTTTTTATTATATTTAGATACCCTTTATCCACCTATTATATACGAGAATAATATTCATAGCCTCCTTTTAGTCCATCCAGCCCCAAATAAATCAAGATATCAAAGGTTTCGTTGAGAATTTATTTTTTACCTTTCAGGGGTATTTGTGCATGTCTTTATAACATTTCCACAAAAAACTACCTGACATTTCCGTTTCCCATGGCATTCTTTTGAGCTTGACGCGTGTTTGTAGTTTGCTCTTCTTCTTTTTTTGACAATCAACAAATTTCAATTCATTCAAATCAAAATAGTGATTACATGTTCGCTTACAAGAATAACAAAAACATCAAAATACAAGATAATCAAAACCCTAATACAAGTAAATATATCAATTATAAGTAAACCACAAAGAGAAAGAGCGATAAACCGCAAAGATATAAAAATTTTGTTTTGTAGAAGGGAGAGATGATGGTATATTATGGAATCGATTCCGACCATTTAATCTGATTGTAATCTTCTTTGATAGGAGATGCTCCTAAAAGAAGGGAGTATTTTGCCCATAAACTTGTAGATATAAACGAACTCGTATGCTCTAAAATCCTTGTGTATGGATTCAAAACGATATCGTGTTGAATCGTTGATGTTTTTAAATCGAGAATAACAAGCCACAAACCAGCCATCAAACTTTGAAAAACTTGCCCCACAACGATAAAAGAAAGCCGCCAAAAACGATATAAAAACACCTTATTTAATTAACTATCTCTTAAAAGTTAAAAAGGAAAAAAAAAACCTTATTCGTTAGGATTTTTTTTTTATGGTTTTAGGATTTTTTTTGCTACCTAGCTATTACACAGTATATGTGAGCATGTACGTCAAAAACTCAAAATAACTTGTCAGCTTAATGTATGTAAGTTTTTTTGCAGCAAATATACGACGAAAAAGATTATAACCCCGGCTAGAAAATAAAAAATGTATGGATGGGAACGCAAGCATGTAAATCAAAGTCTATCGAGATGAGATCCAGAAAAGAAAGAAAAGATGTAGAAAAAGACAAATGTTGTAATGGCAAAAGAAATGATCCAATGTCTGTATAGATTTTGTTTACTGACTTGAATAGGAGAGAGGGAAGAAGTGAGTAGTCAAATCAATTACAAGTACAATGGCCCTTAACTAATAGAAAGTTTTAATTGATATCATCTATTTGCTTGTAAATTGTAATGATAATTGATATCATCTATTTGCTTGTAAATTGTAATCATATGTATCAATGTAATCATATGTATCAATGTAATCATATGGATCTATTTGTTCAAGAGTGCGGAATCAAAAAACGCCCGAAAAATAAAAGAAGAAGCACCCTTTACCGTAAAGAAAATATTAATTAGAAAAAACGATAAAAAATAACAGATGGAATATAAAAGAGCCATTAATTAATAATTAGGTAAATAAATATAATCATTGATGGAGCTTATAAAAACCATCGATAAAAAACATCCTATAAAATAATTTTTTTATTTGACGAAGAACAGCACAGCTGTACAAAAATCACTGGATGATAATTTGATCCACATAATCATTGAAAGCGGTCGAAAGAACGTATCAGAACCATCAATATGTATATAAAAACTTCTGAGAAAAGGTCAAATTAGAGGAATATGTCGCCGCCATTTTCAACAAAGTATGATAACTTTAACTATGGGGATTAGATTTAGGATTTGGCGAATATGAATGAACACTTAAAATAAAAACCTAATAGTAGTACTACAACGGAAGGAAGATCTGGTTGACGGTAGTATTAAAGGCTATCGCTATCGGTTGGAAAAGAAACAAAATGAGCACACAGATCATGATCAAACCTGTTGATATCAAGTTGAAACTCAAAGAAAAATTATTACTTAATCAGATTGTTTATGTTGAGAAATCATAGGGTATTCATATAGTGATACCATAACTTAATATCAAAAGATAAATACTTACAAATAAGTCATATCAAATATTTTTCTAATACTAAAACTTTTTATATAATGTAACTTGACTAATCCTATATTTTTATAATTTGAAACCAGAACATAAACAAAAGATCATGGCATTTTTGTTGCGTAGATCCTTTAAGAACTTGTTTGTCAGAGTGATGTTACCGGTAAGCACAAGGAAAAAGATCATTTATATTACAATTGTTTGGGTTAATATTAGTTACGAAAAGCCTAGATTTATCGATAAATCTCTATGCTTCAACAACATTATTTATTTAGTTTTACCAAAACTATTTTTTTTGTTTTATAAATTAGTTATTTATTTTATAATCATTGTAGATAAATGTTGTTTTTAAATTTTATCAAATGCCTCCATAATAAATTACGAGCGTAGTCTGTTATTATAATGGCTACCAACACTAGTAAAAGTTAATTTCGAGCTTATAAAAGGTTTGAAACACAAAAAATAATAATTATTGATTATAAATTTAAAGAGAGAAAATTTGTTGACATGATAATTTTCATACTATCTCATAACTTCCACACTGATATTTTTATAAACCTCAAACAATAATAAGTTTAAAGCTAATTTTTGGTATTATATTCCTCTTATAATGTTCTATATACCTATTAAAAATTAGTGCATTCCGATATATCAAGCCTTGCCACTAATTTGATTTCAATTATTCATTTTCAACGACTGATTTTTAAAATAATAGGAACTCTTGGATTGTGTTTACTTTTAATAGGAATAGATGGAGTATGGAATTGTGCGGAATATAGGAATATAGAGAATAACATGTATTACCAAAAAAATGAGCTTCAAACTCATTATTTTTTTAAAGTTTTATAAAAAAGTTATTGCTGAAATTGTGAGATATAGTGAGAATAACTGAATAATTATGTCAACAAATCCTCCTCAAGTTTAAAAACATAGTCAGGAAGAGTGAAAGGAATTTACATTTTGGGGAGAATGGAATAGTTTCTTACTTCCCACACAACAATCTCTTTCTCGATCCCATCCTGTCAGTTAGTTGCTCTAGTGGTAACTTACTGACTGACTAGCTAGCTAATTCTTAACTGCTTAAATTTGTTCGGTGCTGGTTTGGTGTTACATAACAGATGATTAACATAAGTTGAGCAAATATATAGAACAGGAAATTAAGAAAATACCAAATTGTAAGTGCATGTCTGGCAAATAAAATTGGTACAGTTGTTCCGTGTGAATACCCATAATAATAAGCAGTGCTGGACTGAAAAATTAAGTAGCCAATATGCCTTTTGTTTTTCCTTTTGAGTTGTAGTTAATGAAAAGTGAAAGAGATGATTCAAATCATTTTTTTTTATAACGCTGATAATTCATCATCAGCTTCGCTTTAGCCTTCCTCTCAACATTTATGCCTTCCTTCACATCAAATAACGTCTGTAAATTGTTTAGATCAGAATTTCCTTCAGGTAAAGCTGCTTTCATTAGTGCATAATTATAACTAGATAGAGTTGCTTGTTTTATGAGGATTACCTTGAGTTTTTTTTTTTTCTTTAAAACTTACTACTCAAAAAATACCATTAAGTTAGTATTTGACTTTCGGTTGACTCGATTAACACTTTAATTTACGCTTATACAACGTCCTCCTCTTTCCATCCCAATTATGGGCTACCAATAAGGTTAGATGTTGCTATAACCAAGTTAATGACAATAAACAAAGCCAATTGCCAATGAGACTCTTACCTGCATTATTGTTATCAAATGACAAATGTGATTACTTTTCCATCATTGCACGACAATGTGGTACCTTTATAAGAGATACCTTAATTACCAACGATGGTCTTCTACCCTTCACCCATTTATTTAGGCTTCTTTTATATAACTCATGTATTTATTATCTTTAGTGGTGTATGGTAATCTTGTTGGTGTTTTTTATTATCTCTTTTAATCAGCTTGTAGACACTAAGATCAATCATCCCGATAATAAGCATAAGGCGTCAACGACTTTACCTGCACTGTTTTGACCCACATGCATCATGCATGTTTGATGTATTCCTAAGGTGTTGCGAGTAATTTTAATTTTTATTGAGAAAAACATTTAGTTAAGGGATTCATGAATAATATTGAGTCCGAGGGGAATGTAACTGCATTCAAGATAAGAGCAAATTTATTGATAAATTCTGATCTCTCAAGAAATTAGCAAACTTGAGAAGTAGATTTTTTTTGTTAATTAATTAGGATGTTAGCAGAGGGTTATAGCTAGGTACAACTTATAATCCAAGAGTCAAAAAGATGAGGTTAAACTCTGAAACATGAAACCAAGAAATTAAAAAAAAAGCTTCTCAACACTCTTTTAAGCATGAAAGCAACAGGTGATCACCTCCCATGCAAATGTCCCTTTCTTCCTTTCTTTCTCATCTCTAGCTAGAGAGCTATCTGCCGCTGCTGCTGCTGCCTTGGCTCTTTAGTAGTCTGTACTGCCACTACAATCAAAGACAATCGAGCCCTTCTTTCTCTCTTTGCTCTATCTCTCTCTCTCCCCTCCCTAAACTCCTGCTATAGCTATTCCTCCTATTCTCATCGGGAATGCCAACAACCACACATTTTATTTTTTAAAACTTTCCAAAATTTTAGAATGACACGTTGGCATTTTCTTTGGGACCCACTTAAACCTGAAATGTCTGGTTTCTCTTTTCTTTCCTTCTTACCTTACCTTTCCTTTGGATTTGGGATACAATGAAATGTCTAATTTATACTCCCTTTCCCCTTTGCTTGATGTAACAATTAGAATATACATATCCCAAATCTACAGGCCTTGATGGGTATTCCCTGTCTGTATATTTTCATACGAACCATTTCTTGACCATCAGATATAAACATTTTTTTTCTTCTTAATTTTCCACTCTCTCTATCTATCTATCTCTAGCTAGATCTCTTTCTCACTCTTAAGCAGTACACAAAGACATGTGTTAGCAATAAATTGAGAACATTGTTGCAGAGATGTTTTTATATACTCCAAACTAGCTAGTTAGTACTGCTAATCTTTAAGTAGTATAGTTATAAGCAAACAAGAATTCCATCCACTTTTCTTCTCCCTCTTCTTCTCACTCACCTTCTTTATTATTTTTCTCATCATTCCTTAATTATTTCCATCCAAACCCACATGATATATACTTCTCTTGTTGATGTTCAATATATTTTATGATCAGTAATCAATCAATCAGTCAATCACCTTTGAACAACTTATTCTCTGTCTGTCTAACTATCTAATCATCATCACATCAAAGATCTGTATCAGTTAATAACAAAAAAGATCATGTCATCATCAATATCATCATCTTCTTCATCTTCTTCTTGTTTGGACCACCTTATGTATATCTCTCCTTCTCCTTCAGACCAGCTCTGTTATGTTCAATGCAATTTCTGTGATACTGTCCTTGCGGTCTCTCTTTAAACTCTTTTTCTTTTTCTTTTTTTTTCCTTAACTCATCAGCAAACCATCTATATAGACAATTAACTTAATTTGCGTTCGATTAGGTTTTTTCTTATCTTGTTGTTTGTAACCCTAGCTAGCTCTCTTATACTATGTTCTTTGTGTTTTTTGTGATCAAAATATCTAACTACACAATCCATCCTTCGTATATATATCTTGTCTTGTTTTAGTTTTCATTTTGGATTTAGGATTTTTTTTAATTACTGATTTTCATCATGGAACATATATATATATATGCAGGTAAGTGTTCCTTGTACTAGTTTGTTCAAGACTGTTACAGTTCGATGCGGTCACTGTACGAACCTTCTCTCCGTTAACATGCGAGGATTACATCTACCAACACCAACACCTAACACTAATAGTAATACTAATGCTAATGCTAATGCAAATGCCAATAACAACTCTCACCTTCAGCTTGGCCATGATTTCCTCTCTCCTTCCTTTAACATTCTGGTTAGTACAATGGCACACACAAAGCCCTCACTTCTCTCTCTATCCTTTTTTTGGTATCAAATCTAATGATACGTGTATGAAGAATTTTAGGGGTTGTGATTGTCTTCTATTACTTAACTCAGGAAGAGATGCAGCATCAAAGTGCGCAGACGCCAAACTTGTCTTTAATGAACCAGAGGAATGAAAATGCATCTATTGTATCTTCGGTAAGAGGAGGATACGACCAGCTCCCAAAGGCACCCCCAACTAACAAGCGTAAGATCTTTTTTCATCATACTTTCGATTTACCGATCCATCTCCACTTTCTACTATATCCTTGGTGTATACATTTTCTTTCAAGATCTTTGATAGTTTCTTTAAAATTCTTCGAAAAAAAGTAATTTTGAATCATACTGTGAAGGAGAATTTTTTTTTCAAACCTATCTAAAATGAAATAACTTTATAGGGTTTTGCAAGCTCTTCAAAGGGATGAATAAATTTTAGAACTCATCAAGTTGTCAGTGATCATCAGTAGCTAACTTCAGGTTTTCACTACTCTTTAAATAAAAAATCGTCATATATTTTTGAATGTGTATATTCAAGGCTCTTAAGGATATATCGAGTTCTCATACTCATACATTCCTCAGACATTTCATGAAGATTTCTAATAAACAATATTTGACAACCCTATATCTATTTATTTGCAAGGACCATTTTTTGAATGTTAAAATAGGCCTGAGAGAACCCGGACCATTTTTTGATTGCCTGTTATGATAAGCACCAATATCTAACCGTAAAAAGAACAAGGTAAATAAGTAAAAGAACGTATTGGTTTACCCTTCTTAGATGTAACTAACAATCTTATTAGATTATAGACATTGTTACTTTCTCCCCATCGCAAACAACCTTTATTAGATTATAGACATTGATGCTTTCTCCCCATTAACAGTTAGCACTTTCATTGAAACTAAGTAGCTGTTTAGCATGAAACAAGAGGCATTCGTTTATGAGTATGTGATGTGTACGTGCATATATACAATGTTAATTGGTCAACATTTTTGACAAACTAGTATCGTTCACCCACACACCCACACGCTATATACAGAGTTATTTGTATTAAATCACCATTTGTTCATGTGTATATATATGGCGATTCCGAGAACAAATAGCATTGGCTTATTTTCTACTAGACTAATCAAGAAAATGATTAAATGGCTTCATTGACGGTTGGGAAAATTGTTGGTCGCATACCAAGACCTTTAGCTATTTAACAGGCACACTACAGTTGGCTTAGTTATATACCTGTATGTAGCTTTGACATTTTCTTGTTTCGGCCGCTTACTGTTTCCCCCACCAGAAACACAGTCTACTTGCATAACTGATCTTCTTCTTCTTCTTTTTTTTTATCATTCTCTAAAGTAGGATTGCTTTGAGAAAAGGAGGCACTGAAAAATGTTAATGATTAATAAGAGCAAGTTATTTGAAGTGTCTTTAATACTGTCTCTTTTGCTTTAGTACGAGACCCTTGCCTACATGAGAAAGTGATCCAGAAAGACGGGATACAAATATACAGAAGGAAGAGAAGTGTTGTTAATAATCTTGTGAATGTTGTCTGTTTGTGCAGCTCCGGAGAAAAGGCAGAGAGTCCCCTCAGCGTACAATCGATTCATCAAGTGAGTAATAATGAAAAAATGGTCCCTTCTGATCACTATCAGCAATTCATGATAACTAACTTTGGTGTCCCATGTTGTAGTACTTCACTCAATGCAATCCTTTTAAACTTCATTGATTCAAATTATTAAAAAATTAAACAGGTTTATTATCAAAAACTGTACGTTTAATTATCTATACAATCATATATAATCCACAGAGACGAAATACAACGCATCAAGGCTGGAAATCCTGATATCACCCACAGAGAAGCCTTCAGTACTGCTGCTAAGAATGTAAGAGTACTCCTGTTCTCTCATCAGTTGAAGTATCTCTTTAATCTTTCACCACTTTCATGTTCTTAATAAGTGAAATCATTCTATATATTGACACATTCCAGCAGTCTGTAGGCATACCTGGATTTGAACTAACGGACAAGTTACATCTAGATGATATTGAACATAGGTGCTAACGTATCAATCACCAAGAGTTCATAAGAAGAAAATCATGTTTTTCTAATTTGACTTGTTACTTGCTGTACAGTCTGAGCAGTAAAAAGTTTGTCTAAGGACCCTAGCTTAGCTGAAAAGGTCGGCCTATAATGAAATGAAATGTTTCCCCTCACAGCAAACAAACTCTGAAGCCCTAGATAATCTGTTGTACAGACCGTCTATCAGAGACCAACCTAATTGACTGGTTATTTGGCTATGAGGCTGCTTGAAACACAACAACAGTTTAGGGTTCCACTTACTGTGCCATATGCCCCTGGTTCTTATACTTTTGGACTTATTTGTTTATCATTATTTTCTGATGACTGTGGAGTCATTTGTGTATGTGCAGTGGGCCCACTTCCCCCACATCCACTTTGGTCTGATGCCCGACCAGAGTACAAAGAAGACTAGTGTACGCCAGCAGGTACAATCTCTATTCAAAACTTTGTCTTCCACTAATGTAGGGCTACTAACCAGTCTACTAAAAATGGTATCTTGGTGTTTCTCATGGTGCACTTTTTTTTTTATTTCTTATTGGAGAACTGTTTTTTTTGGTCTGTGTTTGGAACAGGAAAGAGATGACCTTCTTCTGAAAGATGGCTTTTTTTCGGCAACCACTAATATTGGTGTCTCCCCTAACTAAGAAAATGGATTCATCATCATCTCTAGGGTTTATTTTCATAGTTTTCTTTCTTCTACATCTTTGTTATTAGTAGTAGTAGTACTTGACATCAATCTGTCTTTCTCACTCTTTCAGTTTGTCTCAAGGGAACTCTTGACTACTTTTAACTCGATCAGTTTAAGTTTAAGTATATCACTTTATCCTGCTTTATGTAACGTATAAAGTTTCGGCACGCGTTTTTTTTATGCTGTCGTAAATTGATAATTGAGTAATCTTGATCATCATCATCGTGGTTAACACTTAGGACTTAGGAGAGACTAGCCTCATAAATTAAAGATCAGTCTGACCGTCTCGCGACGGCTGGTCAGGAAGAAGATATAAGTGTAACAAAATATTGGTTAGTTGATGGTATAATCTCTGATAATCAGGAGATTTTTCTACAAATTTGAGGAGAAATCCTAAGACCACATCAAGATTACACTTCATTCTGTATGTCGTATAATACATGTGAAGTTACAATTTTCAGCTTAACTAAGTTGGGGAATAAAATCATGTGTTTATTATGAAGCTAGTTTCTTGTACACTTGAGTCAAAAATTCCAGCTGCTCCTGGGTATTACTATTGGTTCTTTATTGGATCATAGCATGTAACTTGCCCGTTAGTGCAATGTAAGACTAAGAGCTCAAGTTTTGGTATTTGGCTGCATGAGGTGAGTCGGAAACCAGTAGATGAGGGCAATTGAATGGCCTTCACAAGAACATTACTCTCGACCTGAGAATGTAGTTACTTAGTTGGCGTAAGGTGACAAGTGTTAAGAGTCTGTTGTATATCCTTCACAACTTATTACCCATTGCAGATGACGGGAAGTGAATGACATTCTCAACAACAGCATTCTCAAGAAAAAGGGAGACCCCGAAACCATGACCGATACCCTTGAATTTGGTATTGTCATTTCAATTTAACAATGAAAAACCAAAATGATTTTCGTGCATTGAGAATGCATTTCATTTTCAGTCATCCAAACGTGGTTTAAACATGCTTCTTAGAAGTTTGATTTCAGTTCAACACACAAGCAGCAAACTATTCCAAGGAACTAAAAAATTGGATTTTCATTATATTTGAGACAGGATCACATTACAAATTGGAACATTGCACAGCCAATAAAGAATTACAACAATTAAAATGAGAAGAAGAAAAATGATCAAATTAGACCAATAGCTAATTTTGATGAATTGAAGACTAACTTTTTAAGACCTAAAAGATGAAGATATTGATGAGAACAGAAAATAATATCATGGCAAGAACATATAGACTAGTTACATGAGATACTGATGCTGCTGAGAAATGGTAAGGATGAAGAAAAGCAGAATTCATCTCCCATATCTTGACCTTTTTGGCAGTGACACTCACCCCAGTTGCATTGTTAAATAGGAAAACTCTTGATGCTCCATATATCGCTTCTGTTGGATAGACTCGAGATGTTATACAAGACCTTCCTCCTTGAGCAAAAGCTTCAACTATTGAATGATCCACCTGTTTGATAATTTGTAACATTGATTAGAAGTTATTCCATCGTGGTTCAAATCAAATTTACATTTTGATTACATTTTGATTGACTTACCAATAGCCTGACTGAAAGTTTTTCGCCTTTTAGTACAGGAACTGTGCTACCATAAATCTGCTTATTGACATCATTTGCCTTAGAAGATCTGCAGAGGAAAAAATCCCATATTTCACTCAGTGTTCACTTTCGAGAACAAAACAGAAGAAATCATTGGTTTTCTACCAAAAAAAATATGAAATATGACAGTACCTGGATTGATCAGTGCAGAAGAAAGTGTTGAGATTTCCATCTACACCCTTTGCAATGTAAAAATAGATAGCTGTTTGCTCTGTTCGACTACCGTCTGCAAGAACCAACAATCCAAATGGTCCCAATGCACCTCTTCCTGCAGCACCTCCACTAGTTGTACAATTGTAACCCACGTCTGCTTCCATTACTCCCTCCAGAGCATTCTCATCAATCTCAAATTCTGCAGTTATATCTACCTGTAGTTTTTAAAATCACAATTAGTATCATTTATTAGTATTAGTCGGTCGATACAACTGACTTGACATGTTTACTAACCTGTGTAGCTGTATCAACGTCCAGGTGAACAACGAATCCAGTTTCAACCTTAACATCCTCGAATTTCTTACTGGATAATCTCAAATCCTCAACTTCCTCCACAGGCCATTGAATCAAATTGGTCTTGGTTTTCTTATCAAAGGTCAACTCTCTTGGAACAGCCTACCCAAAACAATAAAATGTAAAATCTAACACCATAACTCTATAAGTGTATGTCCAGAAACATAAAATGTAAAGAAACTCACCTGCACAGAGGACCATCCTTTCTCTATGTCAGCTCGTTCGCTGTCGGTCTCACCAATCCAACCCCACAAAATCCTTCTTTCTTTATGTTGATCATAGAATGTCTTTGACGCATAGAAATGACCATAATCATACTTCAGTCCAATCCCAACATCTATTTCAGGGTTATCTGGGGTCCAAACATCCATAGCCTCATCATAAACCCCAAGTGCATAATAATCTTTTTTATCATCGTCAAGACTAGCTTTCAAAACATGTTTTACATGAGGTCCATTAACAGAAGTATCGAGTCCATTTTCTTCGACAGTAGAAACTGGGTATAGATCAACACACTCCCACATACCAGTACCGGGAACCGCATGCAATAATCCTTCTTTCAATTTGTAGTTGATAAAATCAGGTGTTTCGTAGACAAGCGACATGCCTAATGTTGTGTTCAATCTCGACCCGATTGTTATCTTCCAATTTCCATTTGGTGTCCTCCAAGCAGTGGTTGGATCACGGAAATCTTTGGAGCCGATTCCTGGTGGTGGTAATAAAACCGGATTCTTTTCATATTTGACCCATTCAACAAGGAGAGGATCATTTGGATCAGCTGGGTATGCTACGTTTTGAACTTGTACGGATTCGTTTGTGGATCCGGTGTAGAGCATTACGAGTGAGCCGTCTGGTAAAATTGTTGCTGAGCCAGTCCAAACACCATTGCTGTCATACCATTGATCAGGTACCATGGCTATAGGTAGGTATTGCCAGTGAATTAGATCTTTCGAAACTGCATGACCCCAGACGATGTTGCCCCATACTGCGCCCTCGGGATTGTACTGATAGAAGAAATGATACCATCCTTTGTAATACAATGGACCTGCATCAAGTTATTTAAATTGCTGCTTAGTTATTAACTAGGTTCATCACACTATTCATAAAGCTTCGGCCACATGATTCATCGTGCTATTCATGATTTCCATACAGTTGGGTCAATAAATGGATAAACGCGGTGTGGGCATATGGTTTTCCACATGGAAAGGGAATATAATGAACTGAGTAAACATGCTTCAAAAAGAAAATGAACTGATTAAACTAATATGTTGGATCTATCCGCTACCAATGAGATGCACCTTTAATAGTATGGAAATTCAAGACCCATCTTCGCAGTCTTAATTTACAAAACTAAAATAGCAAACAAAGTTCTATAACTTTATAAAAGATCTATGACAAAAATAATGTATCATATAAACCCTTTTGCTACATTTAATTATTTAAATCTTTTATTAGATTTGACATTTTTTACTTTTTGAAAGATCTGTCGACCTTATCTGCCTATTAACCCATAATCTATATTTCACATGATTGAAATATATTTAAAAAAAAAATATTACTCCGGTTATACCTGGAGGAGAGATGTTATCGTTTTTCTAAAGATATTATGACTTTTCTAAAGATATGTATATAGTACTACTTGTAATAAAATTATAATCTTATTATATTAAAATTATAGATTCTTCCGAGACTAAGTTTTAATAGAAATAATCTTTTTTTATTTAAAGATCTACTATTAATTATTGATTTTAAAAATAACTAATGCATAAATATATAATGAGCATCCATGTTTAAACTGTCTTATTTATTTTTAGACAAATCTTACCAAGTATTTTTTTTATTTTTGCAGCATCAACTACGTATGTTGATTGTGTTGTTAAGCCCGTTTAAGTTGATAAAATACTAAAATATGTGGATGTGAAAAAGTATTGGTATCATAAAAATAAATATGTGGATGTGAGAAAATATTGGTATCATATAGAATTGAAACCATTACACGTCTGATGAGAAAAATAACACCCTTTCCGCTTCTTTATAATTTGATAAAACCTTTTTCAGTTCTCCACGTAAAATGCAAGTCTGCTTCACAAGATTTATGGTGTATCTGGCCATTTACATCTAGCTACGTGGAAAGTATCTTCATGGACCCCACAAACAGATCAGTTGTCCATGTAGATGTAGTTCACTTAGCAATCCTCTACGGTATCTTCTAAAAATGATGTGGAGTAACGTTGATTTACGAATCGTATAAAATGAATGAACTAGCCTTATTAGAAAATCTAGATTAGTCTCTCTACATCCAAAAATTCAAAGCTCATTAGTTTAATACCCTAATCACTATTTTCAACTCTTAACGAATCAAAGAAAAGTGACATCCTTTGATCAAAGATTCTAACATTTTTCTTCTAAGGTGCTAATGGATACCGGTTTATTGGGAAAACTGGCACCCATTAACAGAGTCGCTTTTTTATTTTAATTTGTATAAAGCGATTTATATCTCTATATCTAGTTATGGTCAGTAGGCAGCCGAGATCACGTGGAGTCTACTTTTTTCTACTCATTTGCCTGGACATCAAAAAATTTGAATACCGGTGGTGTACCGTTTTGACACTTGGAAAAAACACCTTAACAAGAACGAAGGAATAAGAAATCTTAAACACGTATGCAAAAATGAGATTTGTGTGTAAATTGCTAATCATGTGTTTTCTCTGAATGGCTTAAGAAAGTGGGAGCTAAGACAATTTTAGGAAGTAAAAAAAAAAAAAAAAACTGAAAGTACAGCTAGAGACAGAGGAGAAAATTACCATTGGGATCTGAAGGAGAACGAATCGGTTAATTACGCGTACCAGAATCAGTAGAACAGTCCGACCAGAAATTAAACAGAAACAGAATTGCAATCAGAAAAGATTAATGAGCTGTAAATTTGAAAGTTAAAGAGGAAAATTAAGAAAAGAAATATGATTGTTACCATTCATCCAATTTCGTTGAGGTTGGAAATGATAAGATGTTCTTTGCCAGGACAGCATATTATTAGTCCATGGAAATGGGTTCGAAGCAGCAAACAAATTATTGGCATTAGACTTTTCTGAAACACCTTCGGAAACACCTCTTGATGATACTACTACAGAAGAAGGAATGCTTTTAGTAATTGGTGGTAAAATTGAAGAAAGAATTTCAGATCTTTGGTGATCTCCCACTAAAACCAGAACAGTAGAACAAATAAATAGAACGATTGAAAAAGCATAAGCAAAACTCTTTAATGGTTTAAATCCATTGACAGAAGAAGAATTAGAAAAAGAATCTTCTGATAGAGTACGATGATGATCTGGTAAAGTAGTATATGGACATTCATTAACAGGACTTTCGAGATCTGCAATTCTACTGGTGCTGTCCATGATTGATTGGTAAGAGAAAGAGAAAGAGAAAGAGAGAGGCTTAGAGAGATTCAAAGACAGAAAAATGGGTATAAATAGGTGGGAGAGGAGAAGAAAAGAATGTTTGAAGGGAAGATGATGAGTTGGATGACTGACAAGAAAAGGGGAGGTGGATGTGGGTCAGATTCCGGTGTGAAATCAATAGATCATTGAATTAAAATACTTATAATTAGGGTACTCGTTGAGGGTTTTTATTTTATTTTTACTTGGAAGATTAATTAGTTAAATTGTTTCCAGTTTGGTCGGAGAGTTGAATGGAAAGATTCGACGAAGACATTAATGCCAATCGGGTTTTGACAGATGTAGTTTTGTCTCTTTCTGTTTTTTTCCTTATATTCTAAATTGAAAAGGGAAAACTCAAAATAATACAATAAAAAAAAAATAATAGAAAAGGGAATTATCTTTTTGAACAAAAAGAACTATAACGGTAGTGAAGTTATTTTTGGAGGGTTCTAGTTGAGAGTTTGCCGATTCTTGCTCGAGATCGTGACATGGGTGGAACTAGGCCGTGGGAAAGGGCATTTGCCTCATGGTTTTCGTCGCACCATCCCATTCGCAGAGAAATGAAGCTATCGGCACGTTCATTGCTTATATTATGGTGTCATATCAGCTGATACGTATTTGTATCCGTTAATAATGATCAAAAGGTTTTAGTTTATTTATATCCCCAAGTATTAGTTTATTATCGGTCCATATGTGTTATGTGTTTCGGTACTTACTCATACAAAGTAGAAAATGTATGTGAATTGGAATCGCATATCTATCCACCCAGGCATGTCTTATAGTTTTAAAGTGCTCTAGACGATCTCAAAATATGGGACTTTTTTATGAGTTACAATTTTAATTTAAGGGAGGTAAATTTAAATATCAAGCTATGCGGTCGAAGGCCGCCTAATTTTTTTTAGTTATTTTGGTTAGATATTGGGTTCCAAACTTGTAAGTTGACATAAAAATACCCCTAAATTTGGTTTTTTAAAATTCAATAATTAAAAATTTAGTGACACTTATACTTGTTACCAAACATTTAGTAACATAAAAATTGTCATAGTTGTCTGAATAACTGCGACAAATTGATTGTCTAGCACTTATTTCTGTTAAACTGACAGTTAAAAAAATATATTTTTGGGCACCCAACAATTTGGGGCTCTAGGCGACGGCCTAGCTCGCCTAGATCCACCGTTTTTTATTAAAAGTCTACACAAAACCAAAATCCGTTTTGTGACACATAATTCTTTTGTTATTAAAAAATTACATCATCAAACTCGACCAAAACCCAAAACTAAGCTAACACAACCCGAAATCCTTTTCAGATCCAGAACCGATGTAAATGACAAAACATAACATCTACCAATAACTAACAGTTGTAGGGTCCTAGAGCTAAGAGCTGAGGTAGAACCCAGGTCGAGATGATCAAATACCTGAAGTTCGAGACTCTATCACGTGCAAGAACTGAAGTTCGAGACTTAATCACGTGCGAGACTTGAGTTCTGGAGTGAGAAGTTAAGAAAGTTGGTGAAGCTGATTATGTATAAGCATTAATCTCTGATTTGGATTCGTCTAAATTAGGGAACCGATTTGTATCCTTAATATAGAATCAGAAAGGAAATCCCCATGCGTCTTTTTGGCGGCAGTGTTCCGCTAAATCTTCACGACGGACTGTGGAGTGACTCCTAGGGATGTAAAGGAGATCAACTATAGAAATCAAGTGCATAGGTTCGTGCTAGAATCATGAAACGTAAGGGAAACACTGGAAAAGAGTAGCTTGGAGGTTTTATTCTGTATATTACATTCCAGACTTAAGTCTTATAGTAGGCTAGTGTTTATAGCGGCTTAATATAGTTCGTGTTCAAACTGGAGGAGATCCCGAGGTTTTACCGCTGGATTATAGGTTTCCTCATTAAAAGAAATTTTGGTGTTTTGCTTTACTTTTAATTTATGCATTATATTGATTTTATCTTTATTGTTAAAAGTACAAGTAAGTTGTACGTTAATCAAACCTCGTGGTTCAAGAATATCTTGCAGATATTATCAAAGGATATTTTCTTGTCTGCTTTAATCTTGTATTGAAGTTCACACAAAAAAATTAAATAGAGGTTCCTAATGAAAAAGTTGGTGGTCTACTTGGTACCCTCCATTTTTCATAAGATATAACTTTATCAACAACTGGTGAAACAGTATGAGCAACTACAACTTCTTCAATGGTTAGCGCAGATAGAAAAAAACCAGTATCAACATCATACGAATCTTGACCAACAAGAGGAATAAAAAAATATGGAGCCTGTAATTCTAGTTAGCTCGGTATAATATTCAGAAGCGAGAGGACGAGACATGGTTAAATCATCTCTGACAGATGCAAGGGTCTTTTGCAAACCCTCATTGGAAGCCTTGATCTCTGAAAGTTCGGTCCTTGTAGCTTCAAGACTTTGCTTCAAAGATTCCTCATTATGAAAAACATATGTAGGTTGAGATATAATTTTATCCAGTTCAGCTCTTACATCAGACATGCTTATAGCTAATTCTTATTTTAAAACTCAAGAATTTTAATCCGATCATCCCCAAGGCACAACTCATTATCTTAAACAATTTTCAAGGAAGCTTGATCATAACAAGCATCGGCAGGAATTAAATCAAGATCTGCAATAGCTTTAACTTTACCAGCTTCAGTATGTTTCTTCATAAGTCTATTACTCTCATGTCGAGCAATACCAAGATTACTATCTAAATTCTTGCAACGGCTGACCATGCTGGCAAGATAGTTGGTCATCTAAAAAGGATACAAAAGTATGATGAACTTCCTGGAAGAATAAAAATAAGGAGGAATATTCATCAAAGCATGATCAAAAAGATTTTCACCTTCCTTGAAAATCGTGTCCTCCTGGTTGAAGGAGTTAAAAAACTTACCATGCTGATCCCTACACTAAGCAAAGTTGATAGTTGATTTTGTAGTTACAAAATTAACAAACTTGTTAAGGATGTTATCTGAATGAAAGGCCAGAAAGCCTGAATTTTTTTCTCTAAATACTTGGGCTATTACCTGAAATATCAATGCCTTTACCTATATTTCCAGAGCTAGACGCAAAAACCATATCACCATGACCTTCAACACGAACTTCAAACTGAACATTAGAAGTCCCTTTTAGTCTAGTTCTTCTTTTATTAAGGGAAACATCGTCTACGGAATCTTCATTGGAATCTACTTTAGTAACAAATGGACCATCTGAAGTGGCTTGAGAGTTGAAAGGTCTAGCTTGAAAAACAACATATCAAATGGCTTGAGAATCGTGACCAAGAATTTTCTAAAAATTCTCAAGCTCAACCCGTATTTTTTGAGAAGTAGCTAAATAATGGGGACCTAAATCCAAATATAAATATTAGCATTTAAATGCAAAAATATTTATGAAACTTAAAAAATAAATAAATTAAAACTCACACGAGCGGGAGATGGATTGAATAATTTTCTCAAGTGAGGCAACTATGGGGCTGGATTACTAGCAAATCCCAATATCCAGAGAGATTTATGGGATTAATTTTGTTACCAACATTGAAATTGGAAGCAAAAGCACGATCATTCTTGGTAAAGACCTCAATACCAAGTGTAGTATTAGCAGATTTTCTGCTAAAATATTTTTACTTTAAAACATCATTCGATTTGTTAACCTGCATAATGTTATGCCTCTGAAAATGTCTAGTATAGTGATTTTCTCAAAATCATTCTTGACATTATTATTAAATTCAATAGCTCTAGCCATGGATTCATAGAACTTATTTGTGATTTGTCCAGGAGAAAATCCTATAAACAATAATCTTGAAAGATTAGCAACTAAATATGTGTAAGGAAAAGGACGATGAACTGATAGTTGAAGTCGTCATAAAAATTCATGATCATCATATAGATAATTATTGGCGGGAACTATTAAATCAGCAGGTTGTTGATTATTTAAATTTTCTGTCATTGAAAAGAAAAAGGATAAACTGATAAATCTGAAAAAAAAGAAAAAAGAATTGAAATTTCTTAAAACTGGAAAATGAAAACTAAAAATAAAAGTATAAACTTTTAAGCTCTGAGAATTTTTGAAGAAGATGAGAAATTGTAATAACAAGAAAATTACGATTCTAAACTTTTATACCATCTAAAAGAAAGTGAAAAGACATGATTGGCTAAGACGATCCATTATATATATCTTATTGCACTTAAGACACGTATAATGATGACCCACTACCAACAATTATAAAGTGCACGATTAAAAAAGATGAAGAAAACTCACCTAACTATTCGTATTCTGAAAAAGGGTGAACAATAACCCCAACATAAGAAACTATGTTAATTATGAGTTACAGTAATTTTTATCTCTTTATAATAAAATAACTATTATTTTATTAAGAATAATTGTCAACCACAAATCTAATTGATTAGATAACAGATGTCACATAGTATTAAGAGGCAATAGAAAATCACTTCGCGTAATAACTGACAATACAATACTTTATCAAAAGATACTCCTTCTATTTTTGGGAAAGAGATACCCGTACCAGATTTGACTAGGTTATATCGCACATTTATAATTTATTTAAACATAATATTTCTAATACATTTGAGTTTCCAAACAAAATAACTAAGTTTAGATAAAATAAAGTCTAAGAATAATTTTAATTAAACTAGGGAAAATATGTAAGTGGAAACATATAATATCTACCAATAACTTACAGTTGTAGGGTTTTAGAGATAAGAGCTGAGACAAAACCCAAGTCATATGATCAAAGACCTGAAGTTCGAGACTCCATCACGTGAAAGACCTGAAGTTCGAGAGTTAATCACGTGTGATACCTGCATTATGGGGATAGAAGTTAAGATAAAACCTAATGATGTCAAGTGCCAAGACCTGGAATCCAAGACCTAAAGCTAGGATCATGATATAAGTGAGATAATTCAGTTCAGGTCGTGGAAGTTACTTAGCAGAAAAACAAAGTCTGAATGGATTACTGACATCATCTTCACGTGGGAGCAAGTGGTCCCTCACTAATCACACCTTTAACGTGATATTATATTGTATATATAACAAGAAAGGTTCATCTTGTAGACAAGACACTTAATCAATAAGAATCTACATTTTCTGTGTTAGTCTCTCTTACAATTCTCTTTAGTGTTATTATTCGTAAACCGACTCAAAAGATAATTGAGAAACCTTAATTACATTATAATTGATTAATTGACTAAGAAGGACATTGAAGATTGATTAAACGAAAGTGATTAGTCAATCTAACAAAAAAAAGTTGAATCACATCATTATGTAGGTACTTATAGACTCATCAAGTGGAGGATCTATTTTCCGATAGTGTCCCCTGTGTAGACTAAAAAACCTTATATTGGCCTTTGATCAAGCATATTGGAATTTTGAGAATTTGATAAATGTCAAATAAAAAAAACTTTGGTCATACGCATATTAAGTGTAAGCCTTTTGCATGGCTTATTTTAAATAACGGGTGGCAACAAGCTCGGTTTTAATGTGCATATTTCCAAAGATGTGTCATTAATCACAACAGTTGAACATATGCGTAGTTTAACATGTGGCGAAAGGGAAAAATGAATTACAATCGTAAATATAGTAAAGGACCGAAGGTAATTGGAGCCATTTGGACCACTCCACTTCCAGAAAAAAGGAGTGTGTACGTACGTTGTGCGTGTGTAAGCCCTAGTTTTTCACTTTACCTTCAAAGTTCATTGAAGTTTTGGTGAAAAACGGTATACAAATAGCAATGAGAAATAAATATGTCAAAAATTAAAAAAAAATTAATACTCTTGTTTGGCTCATTATATAGATAATTTCAAAGGCTTTCCAAATATATCAAGTTTACCAAATTTTGATATATAGTTTGAAAGATATGACATTTTTAAATTTTTATCTTAAATAAAAATGATATTTTTTATAAAAATAAAAATATTAATCCAACGATTAGTTTTAAAGAAATCCAATAAATGTAGTCAATCACATGGAAAAATTAGATTTGTATCCACCTACCAAAATCTAAACTTGGAAAATCTAATTATTGAATTTTATAGGATATCGGTATTGCCTTGACTAGCTGATCTTAGCAAATCATTTTAGTTTCTACAGGGAAGTTGGGATAAAGGGCATTAGGACACAAACTAGGAAAGAGGAAGAGGTGCTAGCAGGTGTGAAGGCCATGGAGTGGGGAGCATAATTGGAGGGAACAACGATCTAAATTGGATCCAGCTGCAACAATCTCATTAGCCTAATCAAATGAATAATAAATTAATTAAAATAACTCATCAATTATATTTCATGATCCCAGGAGACAGGTAAAAATATATATTCTTTGAATATCAAAGAATTTTAAAGATATTTTTATAATACTTAAAATTAGATATTTATCCTATAATGTAATTGATTTTTATAATAGTAGACTGAAATATCTTTCTCCTCTCGTTTTCTGTCTCTTTTCATCCGAACTCAACTCCTTTTAAGTATGAACTAGTAATATAAAAATATAAATTAAATAAAAATAAACTGTCGTTATAACTTATGAGTTGCTGACAAAAACAATTTCTTATGAGTATTGTTGCTGACTGAAGCCGAACATTTATCTAGCTAAAAAGATCAATAACGCTAAAGTAATGATGTTGGGTGTTTCTGTTTTTACATAATTCAAATTGTCTCCAGTAATTACAATCAGAGCCAGGCCTGAGGCCGTGCAGGTAGTATCTACTTTGGTTATTCTTAAAAAATGTCCCTTTACAGAGACTCGAACGTATGACATCATGGTACTGCTATAAAGATAGATGCACTAAGCTATTCTTTCACTATTGTATCACATTAGATACATATTTACTAATAATCTCAAATTTTTACAAGTTTTTTCTTGTTTCTATCAATAGCTTCGACAAAAAAATTCTTATCTAATACTTTTCTTTATTGTACGAAATATATATGTAAGTTTTTTTAGTGCACCGTCTATAATTTAATAAATTATCTTAGAATTTTTGAAACTTTTTTTATTGTTGGTATAAAATTATCAAAAATAATTGACCTTACAAAAGGTTCTATGAAAATTTGCACAAAATCTTTCTAGGCTCATGATCGGCTCAGATTACAGTGATCTAATACGAAAGTTGAGAAGTACTAAATAATATGTTAGCGCCTTATTGGCTATTCAAAGTGTATGGATATGGATAGGTGGGATTCGAGGCAGTAAAATAATTTTAACAAGTGTAGTTGTACAACTGTCTCAAAGGCTATGTTTGAGTTCACTGTATCCATTGCGCTTAAAGGTGGCGAGGTGCAATCGTTTGAACCTTTTTTGTGAAATTCATTTAGGTAAATTTTTGAAATAGTTTGGTCTTGATATTCAAGGCATCTAAGTACAAATTGCTTGTGTGATTATATTTTGATGTTCATTTTAACCAAAAAAATCTTATTTTAGTTTAACCAATAAATTATCTTATTTAAATAATACATAATGTATCCAGCCTTATTTTGGTTTAAACTTGGATGAAACCAGTTTCATTCTACACATTTTGAAAAAATAATTGTTTTTGTCTGGATATATCTTGTTTCATCCTGCATATCCTGCATATTTTGACAAATAAACATATTTTTCTTAGGATGTATCTGGTTTCATCCTGCACATTTAGATGATTATTTATTTTTATGTTGAAGGTGATGATGATGTTTGTTATATTTTGTTACCATTGAAGGTGGTGGTGGCAATAATGTGGTGTTTGTTGCGGTTAAAAATATTGATAGTGGTGATGGTTGTGCTAGATCATTATATACATATATATGGAACGGATGGTAGAAACACCAGTTTTACTTATATTCATTTTTGTTCATCCAAGAATGACACTAGATGCAACTAATTTCATTTTAGCTATCTTTTAAATAACTTTGTTATTAGTTTAAGTCAGGATGCATCCAGTTTCATCCTAGCAATTTTTCGAATAATTTTTTCTACCTTAGTTTAAGTCAGGATGCAACTAGTTTCATCCTATTTATTTAGTTTTTTTTTTGAAAAAAAAAAAATTTCGAAATTACTTTGAACAATGGGTATTGTTTTGTATATCTACTCAAATTTTTTCCAAAAAAGTTACATTAAAAACCAACTTATATTTCAGAAGTTATGATTTTTTTCGTGATTGATTTTAAATTGGAGCGAAAAAAAAAAAAAAAAACTAGAGAGAGAAGTGAATTAAAAAAAAAAGATTAAAAAAATAAGTAAAGAGCATAAGTGTCTATAAGTTTTAGTGTTCATTTCACTCAACCATAACTTTTACTTTGAGGGTAGAGTATGGACTCTACTTTAAACCACACTCAAAGTTAAAGACTCAGTTTGAAGTTGTGGATAAAGCAGTAAAACAAGAAGGTAGACATAAGTCGTTTGAGAAATGCTCCGCAACATCCGAAGACAAAGGTCTAATTAGCATCTCGGATCAATTGCAACGAACCACATCACCAACAATCAAGTTCCCATGGACACATCCATATCCGTCAAAAGTACAACTTTTCTTGTGGAAAGAATTTATTGAAGCCCTGCGGAGCCTTGACAACATCATCCCGATCCACCTCGCCAATTCCATCAACTACCTCCTTGCAATTCGAATCCGGAGAATGCTACTCGCATCTCACTTCAATATCATGTTACTGTAATTTCTTGGCATACCAGACCAACTGTGTTTGAACCTATGAGTATCTATACCCTCTTGTAATAGCTCTTTAGTAGTTCAAAAAATTTCATATTTCAAAAAAAAAAAAACTTTTATTTGTTTTTTTAACCAGGGTTTAACTTTTTTAGGCACTAAACTTAGATCCATTTTCACTTGAAAAAAAGGAAATACATATTTCTTGGCAGCCGAAGATAATAATTATAAAAATAAAGTTTTGGTTCCTTTTGTGCATTCAGAAACTATTGTCTTTAGTCTTGTAACTAAAGAGTTAAATTCGGGAGCAATTGCATTGGCATCCAAAACCAATGTAAGTGTGACGTGTGCTTTCCGGTCAGACCCCACCATGTTTTATTTGACCTTTTAAAGATGGATAAGATGCTGGCTAACCTTCTCACAGAATGGCCACATTCCACTAATGTGGCTAACTTTTCTTCTTAATTAACTAAAGGTTTGCTCATCAGATAAAATTGGAGGTTGAAGGATAGTTGAGTGTAGCTAACCACATCCCAATTTACTTCGCTTTCATACTCTTGGTAAAACTAACGACGACATACTAAAATACGTATCAAAATGATGTTACCAAGCAAATTTAGAAATGGAAGCTTAAACTTCAAGTTTCGATATACAAAATCCTTGCATCATCATTCTTGTTTGTGACCCTTTCACATTCCATATCAACTAATCAAAGGCGTGAAGTATAAAAAATGAATAGAAGCGTATATAACATTCCCAACCTTATTATTACCTAGAGGTTAGAAATCGAGTTTAGGTTTAGGAGATGTTTTACCCGTCTCATAGTTTCTTCAAAACCAAAATCAAGGTCTCCCCAATAACAGTTACCTCAGTTGAAAACATGGCCTTTTGGGTTTGCATTATTTAAGAATTGGATCTGGCTGTTTGGTGTGCAATCTTCTTTGGTCATTTTTGGCATAGTGATAAAACCACCTCTTTCAACGGTTAGGTTTGCATAATATTCACCTTTAACTTACTTTTTTTAAGTTTGTATTTCCTTTGAAAACATATGATTCACGTTGGTTGCTTCACCTTTACAAAGGCACAAGACGCACAAGTACACAACGTTTTACTCGGTTCGTTAGTCTAGACACAATTTACTTTTGAGAGGGTAATTTTAAAAATATTTCAGCCTATTATATTAACGGCTTGACTTCTAATTTGATTAACTAATGAAAATTGGTAAGTATTATTGATTTGATATTTCAACAAAAGCCGGACAATGTTATGGATTAGTCATAAGTGAAAAGCTTTTTATTACTTATTTTGATTATTGATCCTAGTTGGAATTTATTGAAGGATAAGGCAGTGAATTCAATTTGCCCACGTCTTTCATATTGACGTGAAAACAAAATGTCAATATCCTGTGATTAATTTTCAAAGGTACAGCAGTTGAGATATCAGATTATGTTGGTTCTGTAATCTCAGTAAAATACGTCCAAGGCACGTTATTGGCATGCTAATGTTTATTTGGAAGCCGATTCTACATTCGAAAAACAGTCATGACAACCGATTTTTAGCAAAAATCAGTGGAAAAATACTTATAACGGTCTTGCTAATGGGAAAGATTATAATTAAGACAAATTAAAATTACACTATCATGACAATCGTATTAAGTCATTGTTTGAAACAACACGAGCGCCACACCTAGATGGCAGTGAGGCTATTTACTGATATGTTTTATGGGCCTCTGGATGTACTCCTTTTCTCTAATGCCATCAAAATCAACTCCATATTACGTGGTAGGATAAGACGGGGAAGTTTATGATTAATTTTCCTTCGTGAAAATCAAATTTTGTCTATTAAAATTCTTATAGAAAAAATCAGTGTATAAATAATCTTTTAAAAATATCAAGATTTTTAATTTTTCCACAAAGACTAAATCATTTAGTTATATATATATATATATATATGACAACAATAATTTTTCAGCTTTAAAAACAAAAATATGTTAATTTTTCTATTTTAAAAAAAATATATATTATTTTGTAGCTAAGTAACGTGTGACATATACATTTAAGTTTTATTTTTCCATGTACAAACCATATAGTTATGTGAATGTAAAAACTGTAAAACGTAGTGTATCTCCATAAGACTAGACTTCATTTTTGGAAGGTAAATTCTTTGAATTTAGGTTAACTTAAAAAAAAAGATCTTTCTAAAATAATTAATAATAAATTAATGAATCAATAAAAAGACTTATTATATTCTCCTAATTTTACTTCAAAAAAATAAATAAATTCTTCTATTTTCTTTACTGATCTTGGTGTCCAAAAGAGTTCGAGTATTTAATGGGATTCACAAAATATCAGAGCATTTCTAGTAGGAGAAAGTTAACTTGCTAAATACTTAGATCATCTCTAATACAAGGGGTCAAGGTCTTATAAAAATATAATATTTAGGATTTAAGATATTTTCCATCAAATTTTCATCTCCATCGCAAAGGCCAAGGTCATAAAGAAATATGACATGGCTAGTGGGGTGAAGGAGAAATTCTAGATTAAACTTTCTTCTGTGACATTGGGTCTTAAGTCCAAATCATTATTTAGTTTCTACATTTTAATAAAGTTTGTTAAATAATAAGACCTTGAGCATTGAAGATGAATTTTAAGGTGAAAAGTCTTAATTTTTATGTGAAAATATTTTTTTCGCTTGGTGAAATGACAATAACTCCAAAGATGAGAAGTTGGTTACAGGTCTCATCGTATGAGGTAAAGCCTCTAGGGGGCCAAGTAGTTGGTTACTTTGAGTGTGTTGGTTGGGAGAAGATTCATGATTACAGGTCTCACCGTTGGGAGAAGATTTACGATTTCACTTCGAGTGTGTTGGTTGGGATGATAAGAAGACAAAATCAGGGATGATAGTGGTCGTTCAAAAGTAGGGAATATTCCATCTGAAGAGCTTGAGGGTACAAGTTAGGGGAGCAAAGGATATCCATAAAAAATTGAATCAGGATTGTATCACTGGTACAACCACCACATATATTATCTATATCTTGGGATCTGCTTCCCTGGAATTTTCGCACTCCTGTGAATGCCAACTATATACACCTAGTGGAACCACTAAACCAAGTTCATGACTACTATTGCGGAAGTGGGTGTCTTGCATATACTTGTTGAACGAGATGAGAAAATATATTAGGGTAAATAAGAACAAGTCGGAAGAGAAAAAAATGGTGAGGAGAATGGAAGGAAGATTACATAATACAACAGTCTGGAAGATGGACAAGTTGGTGTTATTGGGGAAACAATGGAGACGGAGCAAAAAAAAAGTTAGAGTGAGAAAAATTAAGAGTACTCGGGGTGAATCAAGCAGAGATCACGACAAAGATGACCAACATGATTGTGACGATAATGATGGCACTCCAAAATGACCTGCTAAATAAGGACGAGTTGCTCGTGGTAGTCGTGGTGGGCGTTGTGGTCATGGTATTAATATTGATGAAGATATTCTTGTTTTCCAAACTTATGTATTTAACGATGAATATCTATAGAGTCAAACTTATGTCTTTAACTTTTATATTTTGCAATTAAAACTTGCTAGGTTTGTTAATTTATGAATGAATGTATTTTATTGGTTTAAAAAATATCTTGTTTAGATAAGATGCGATTATTTTATGAATGAATGTATTTTGTTGGTTTAAAAAATATTTTATTTAGATAAGATGTGATTAAAAAAACTACAAATTGGCTCAAACATATAGGTATTCTGGTATTTTTTTAAGATACAATCGGTTGATAAGTACCTGAATAAGGAACGATTGTAATTCTTAAATAAGAAATAACAACATTACAATCGGTCTATATGGCCATACGTGTCAACCGATTATGGGAAAACATGTCATAAGTTTGTCAAGCTTACAGAATGGTTGATATATACATTCATATCGACCGATTCTTTAAGCCTAAGATAAAGCCAATTTTTCAGTTTGTTTTTTAGGTCACAATTAGTCATTGCGGGAAACCATATCAGCTGATTCTAGTTGTTGAAAATCTCAATTATTTCTGGTTATTTTTTAGGTTTCAATCGGTTGATGTGGACATCCATACCGATCGATTATTGTTAGAGGTTAAGCCAATTTAATGGTGGTTTTTTAGCCTGAAATTGACCGACATGGGCATATATATCGACAGATTGTAATAATCCATTTTTTCAACATTTTATTAAGCAATAATTGGTCGATGTGGACATACTCGACCGCTGATTGCCCGAATTACTTCACCCATATTTTGAATTTTTCAAAAAAAACAAATCATTGAGTCTTCCTCTATATAAGAAATACCTCTTTCGCAGACCCAATTTACATAAAACTTGTATTTTTTTATTCACTCTTACTTCATCCACTACTCAAATAGATCTGTGAAATGGCATGGGAATCAAAAGAAGATAGGAAGCTCGTTAAATCATTCATGTCTTCCACGAACGTCCGAATGAAATTTATTTCATGTATTGGAAGAGAGTTAAAGAATTCTTTTACGAGCGCACCGGAAATCCTAGATATCACAAAAAAGATTTAGTGTTTAGATTCGACAATATCAAAAGCGATATACGAGAGTACCATAAGATTAGAAGAATGGTTGCTGACATCATCCCCAAGAATCTCGTAGAGAGAACGTGGGTAATTCGATATGTTTATCCTCATCTCATCGTTTGATGTTTACATACTAACGTGTAAATTATTTAATTTCATATCAAATGATTTTGTAGCCTGCGACGAATACAGAATAATGAACGATGGTTCATGCGCATGAAAGAATATAACATGTTGAACAAACATGTTCGGAGATTCATTGGCGATGTATTAATGTGCGGGATTCAAGAATTCGAATACGCATGCTAAATTATGTAATGCGCTATTTTTCTAAAACTATGAATGAAAATTTTCTTTATAAAAGTGTAGCACAGTCGGTTTATATGAGCTCCCACGCTGATTGATTGCCTTGTGACAATCGACCTATATATCAACCGATATTCGTCGATCCATTATTTTCTTGATGGATGAAAAACACCAACCCAGAATTGTTATACGTGTGCCATCGTATCCACTGATACGTGTGCCAAATAGGTCAAATTACTTCCGAATATAATGAATTAAAATTATATATAACTAAAAATAAATACTAAAGTTTGATAGAAACTAATGAATAGTTGGGATGCTCAAACAACAATATATTTGTTGTTATGTTTCTTATTATGCATTGCAGATCCTATAATGGCCTGTGCAGATCATACTTTACAGGAATTGCTTCACTTTCTTGTACATCTACTTGTTTGAAGTTGCGGATTCTATAATGGATTAAGAGTTACCAATGATTCTATTGGTAGAATTATAAAGAAGTAAAATAGTAAAAGGAGTAGTTTTTGTTTGTTTCCCTCTTGATATGCGACAGAAATTCAAGCTACAAGAGCTACTACTGATGAGCATATGAACAACTCAAGGGAGAAATCGTGCTTCATAGTTATTACCTCTTAAAGATTGATTTGGTTGTCAAAAGGATACAAAACCTTCGGGTTATTATCTTTATTTCACGCAACATGATTTTGCTTATATAGTTTTGATGCAGCGGTGAAGCAAGTAGCTTTTTTTTTTTTTGTATTGTTCCAATCAGAGGTTTTTTTGTTTGATTGGAGATGAGCCATGTAATGTTCAGTAGATTACCTCCTTCAATGATAAAATTGCAATTAACATACGAACTATATGTGCCAAGACTAATGCTCACTTGATCTTACCGGATCAAATAAAATAAAGCATAAGCAAATTATATTTTGCACACAAGAACAAAAAAAACATAAATAGTTTTCTTTTTACACGAAACAACAAAATGAAAAAGCATAAACAAATCCGTTTTTACACCAAAAAAAAAAAAAAAAAAAAGAAGAGAACATAAACGAATTTGTTTTTGCACCAAAAAAGATAAAGATAAAATCACGAACAAATTTATTTATTTAACGTAAATCTTCCAAAAGTTACCTAGGTATTAGCAATTAAATTCATGTATATTCAGATCTTCCAAAAAAAACCATCAAGTCTTAGTCAAACAAGAAATATGAATAACAGCTTAAATAATATTAACCAATTTTATTTGTTTAACTAATAATTAAAAATATACAACATCGATATGTAAATAAATATGGTTTTTTGTATATTCATATAACAAATTAGAGTTTTTAAATTATGAGTAAACTCTAATGTAAATAAATTGACGTGTAAACTTTAATTTGTAAGATCTTATACGGGTAAACAACGATAATCCGAAATAGAAAAACTAAAAAGATCTACTTGCATCAGTGTCACTATGTATTTTGTTTTCTAAATAATTCAAGAATAATGATGCCCAACTGGATACCTGCCATAGTACCATGCGTGGACCAATCACTTTCAAACACAACAGGAACCAAATCACAAAATCATAATAAAATAAAATTTTCATATTGTATTCACTGATTATTATTTTTTTTTAAATAACATGTGGATCGAGTAGAGTTGCATGTTATATTATGGGTCCACTGCATTTTACTAGTCATTTAATTGATCGATTGATTGGATCTCTTGCATTATATATATCCCAGTATATTTTCCATCTCTCTCTATATTGAAAACAAATAGCGCCCTCTAGAACCATGTTTTATGCATCTCCTCACTTCTTTCTTGTGCCTTTGTCTCTAACATGTTTTGATGTACTCCTAACAGCGTCCACAATGGGACGATCAAAACATGGACTAAAGATCAAAATTAGTCTTTGGTCTAAAATTGTGAGACGCAGCAGGATGAGTAGATTTGGAGTTTAGTCCAGAAAATCGACTGTAGCAGACTAAATCTGGTCTTTTTTTTTAACTAAACTTCGTTTAGTCGAGCGGCATCATAGTGAAGCGTAGCGAACCGCCTGGCATCAAGCGTTATTCTAGGACAACGCTCAAAAACACGGGTGGTAACCTAGGACTACGTCTGATCAAGCGCTAACCTAGGACTACGCCTGATGGCACGAGGCTCTAAGATCATGCCCATTAACAGGCGTAACGTTAGAATACCGCCCAGTTTGAGCGTAACCCTAGGATACCGCCCATACCTAAACGTCGCGCTAAGTCACCGCTCAGTTATAGGCGCGGCCCTAGGCGTCCGCTCAGTTCTAGGCGCGCCCCTAGGAGTCCGCCTGGATAATTTACCTGATTTTGTTACCGTTTTGTTACCGTTGTCAACGGCTATAATTTGTATTCTGATACACCTATAAATAAATGAATTTATATCTATCATTCTCATTTCAAATCCACATCTTTTACATTTCATAGAAAATTTATAATCTCTCGTTTTCATAATTATGGCTTACGAAAATTTAGGCTTAATGCATAGAATTTTACCCTAGAGGAAGATTTATCCCTATGTCGAAACATAGTATTACATTATCCAGCAAGGGGTCATGAACGCCGGATGAATGGTTCAATGAGCATGGAATGGTTAGAACATATCCATGCTAACTTTTGTAATGAAATCGGTAACCCCAATAACCAGAACAGAGCATGCTTTTTTTGTCGATATATGGAAATCACAAGGGCAGTACTAGAATTTTCTTCTTTAACCGCTAAGGTGAATGAAAGAAGAATTAGGAATGAAACTGATGATGAAGTTTTTGTCAGATCTCTGGAGGAATGAAGAAGATGGAAACGTTCAGATTTCAGGTACCAACCTCATTTCGAGAACCTAAGGGTGATGGAAGAATTCAATCCTTTTGTGTTGATTATTCTCCGAAGATGTGAAGAACGTCATCCCAGGCGTCATACGACCCGTTGAAGGTTTGATAATAAGTTTGCTTAAGTGTAATCTATTGATTTATTATATCTCCTTTAATGTTACGCGATGTATGCCTTTTCGATTCAATGAAATGATTTTCGTTCAACTGTTTTACAAAATTAATTAACTAGTGAAATGTGGCCATCTATTAAAATATATTGATAATACATGAGCTAATAAGTAGAGCTAAACTCACTTTTGCAGGAATCGCGACTAATTAGTTGCCTTATCTAACGATTATATTTCTTTTTGACAAAAACAATTAAAATTTCAAGAACCGGTAGTTAAAGTTAAATATTAATTTCCGACTACAACCAAACTCTGAAAAAATATTTGAAAATTTCCCAAATTCGGTAGATAAAGATAAACAATTACTTCCGGTTACAACCAAACTCTGAGAAAATATTTGAAAATTTTCCAGAATCCGTAGATAAAGTTAAAAAATTACTACCGATTACAACTGAACTCTGACAAAAGTTAGAAAGATTCTCAAAATCGGTAGATAAAGTTAGCAGTTACTTCCGATTAAACTTTGGACTTAATGAACTCGTAGCTTTCAATAAATGTGAACTCTTCTCCTTTTTCCTGATAGTAGTGCATTTTTGCGAGATCCTCCTACACAAGCATAGGAAAGAAAAACATAATTCATCAAGTTTACTATGTTGTTATTGGAAGACCAAACAACTTAGCTTATGTAAAAGATACTTACAAATTGTTGGATCGACAAGCCTAAATGGGTGGGGTTAAAGATCCGTTGCTGTATAGCTATATAATCAGCTATCCTTATTCGGATAAGTTAATATTTATCATGAATTTGTTCAATAGATCTTTGCTTTGGATTTCCATATTCTCGAGCATATTGGATGTAGATCCTCCCCCAAAAGGTTTCAGGTTCAACCCTTCCAGATATGACATCTTCACGTAGGGTTTCGTTATGCCATGTATTGGTTATAGCCAAATCTTCAGCTCAATCAAATGTTGCCATGTTTGTAGGTAGAGTTATGAAGTGAATTACAAAGAGGAGATGATTAAATGAAATTTGTAGAGTGTATGAAACTAGGGGTGTGTGGTATTTGGTAGAGAAAACATATGTATTTATAGGATAATTTCAAAAACTAGTCGTTGATTGTACTTTCATTGTAAATAATTGCACAACTACCTCAATTATCCATAGTCATAATAGTAAAATATAATCGGTAGATAATAACATACTATAACTACCAATCCAGACACAACAACACATTTTTCCCTACAAAGAGAGAGACTTAACGGCTAGTATTTTCAAAAACTTACTACTTAGCATGAATTCTCTCTAAATACAGAATTGTTCATGAATTCTCTCTAAATAACTCAAACTCATTACTCCATTTTCAAATGAGACAACTCTTCGGCTAGCAAATGAGTTTGTAATTTATGATAAAAAAAAATAACATGAGATAATAAGTAGAGCTAAACTCACTTTCGCAGGCATCGCGGCTACACTTAGTTGTGTCTCGGGCGGGTTTACTAGAGATTTACCCACAAAACCTATCCAGAGGATTTAAAAAATTTTAATCCTCACCAAAATATGACCATAAGTGTTCGATCAAGTCATTTCACAAACGAATATGAGTATCTTTATCGAATACTGCACGTCGGTGTTGGTCCATTCTCATTCTCGAAAGTTCAGTATGTTGTGTCTAGAAATATTTACCGGTGCACCGTGGCTGCGTTGATCATACTCATGCGGCCAATCACCGGGTAAACGCTCATCCTTCACTATCATATTATGTAGAATGATTACAGTTTTCATTATATAAACTAGTACGTCAGGATTCCACATTCATGTTGGTTGCTTGATGATTGCAAATTGATTTTGCAGTACACCGAAGCCTCGTTCTACATATTTTCGGCAACCCTCTTGCCTAGCAAAAAAAATTTGTTTCTTCGCCGAATCTGGATGTTTAATCGACATTACAATAGTAGCTATCTCCGGGTATATTCCATCACCAAGATAGTACCCCATATCGTAATGATGTCCGTTGACAACAAAATTCACAGCAGGTGCTTTCCCCTTGATAAGCTTTTTGAAAATATAAGAACGGTTCATCACATTTATATCATTGTTAGAACCAGGTATGCCAAAACCAAAGATCATATGACACCACTACCTTCAGGATAATACTTTCACTACCTTTGTACACAGTGTAAGCACCTGATTCAGTCGATGGGCATTTATCCCACTTCCAGTGCATGCAATCAACACTACCCAGCATCCCCGGAAATCCCCTTTCCTTGTTCTCAGCAAGAAGCAGTTCAACATCACGCCTAGTTGGTGTGCGCAAATATTATTTCTCGTACAGATGCACTATCGTCTTAAAAAACCTACGAGTTGCTTCCAAAACTATGGTTTCTCCGATCCGTAAATACTCATCTATTGCATCTGTTGCACATCCGTAAGCTAACATTTGTATTGCTGCAGTAATTTTTTGCTGAGGGGTTAATCCAAGAACACCACAAACATCTCTTTTTTGAACAAAATAATTATTTACAGCTACGACATCTCCCAATATACGGTTGAATAATTCTCGCCGCATTCTAAATCTTCTACGAAATACATGAGGAGGAAACGTCGGGTTTCTGTAAAAGTAATCTTTCCGTAGAAGTTTTGCACCATCATCACACTCTCTTGGTATTTGGATACGAGAATGAGGCCAGTTCATACTTGAAACGATCAATCCCGCAGTGACTGCTTGATTATTTTGTCTCAATGCAAGTAAATCTTCGTTTGATGAGTACAAACTATTGTTATCATCATCACACGATGAAGAAGAAGAAGAAGAAGAAGAAGAAGAAGAATGAGGAGGAGGAATAGAAGAACAAGAACCATAGTACTGATTGTTATTTTGATAATATGCCATTTGCTTTTTGATGTTTGTATTTTTGGTTTGTATAATTTGATAATCGAGTGTTCAATTTATAGGCAAATGAAGATAAGATTTTGAGTTTTGATATGACCAAACACGGTTGGTATTTTAATACAAAAACAGAGTGTGGGGTGAACAGACACATCAGAGATATGAAATGTCGGTTGAAAAGACAATACCAAATGACCAAAAGGACAAAGGAAAAAAATACAGATTTTTGAATTGACAATACAAAACAGATATAAAGGAAAAAAGAAAAAATTATAAATATTAGGAGATGAAAAAACACGGTTAGTATTTTAATACAAAAATAGAGTTGAGGCAAGTGGGGTGAACAAACGCATCAGAGATATGAAATGTCGGTTGACAAGACAATACCAAATGACCAAAACGACAAAGGAAAAAATACAGAGTTTTAAACTGACAAAACAAAACAGATATAACAGACAAAAGAAAAGATTATAAATATTAGGAGATGACAACAGAAAGCAGGAACTAACAATTCAATGCTAATGAATTACTACTCTTCCGTATCTTGATTCTCGGACGCCGAGCGCGGGGGCATAAACGGAGGCAACGATGATCTTGAATTATAGTTACTTGATTGCATTGTTGATGACGATCTCTGACCCATGGTGTTCCACATCGGTGGTGGCATAGTTTGAGCATACGTGCCAAACCCAATGGGTGGTTGTTGATGACGAAAATGGGAAGCTGTGAGTTCAACATGCTCACATCATTTTGTAGACCCCGTATTTCTGCATCTTTGGCCACGAAAAAGTCCATCCTCTCCTTAGTTTCATTTAACGTAAAGTTACGAAACTCTTGCGTAAAATCAGCATAATCTTGAACTAAACCATAAGCCTCCACCTGTTATGAAAAAATTAAAATCAAATTCTCAACCATTACTATATACTAAAATAAAATTTACAGTGGTTTGTTGTATACTTACGTATGACAATTGTTGTTGGGGCGGAATGGGTACATGTTCACGAGGACGTTGGATGTTGTGTTTAATACGGTCACCATCATAACCGTACGTTTCAACCTCCCAATCAACTTTGGTGGTATATTTCTGCAGGTTAGTTACATGTCGCCAATACTCCATATACAGATCATAGTTAACGACATGTACTAATTCACTTGCAGAGAGCATACAGTTTCGCTCAGCTCCTCAGCATCTTCGTCGATCAAGTTGGAAATAAGACTAGGCGGGTTGCTAGGAACGCCCCATGTTTGATGGTGCTGCCTCCAACACCGATCTCCGAGATACATGTTATTCTTTGAAAAGAAAATTACAATAAACAAATAAACCAATCAATTAACCGAAATTCAAAGAAAATAAATAACATTCCAATGGAAATAAATTATAAACTCGCAGTGCCTAGCCAAGAGAATATAACCCTTTTCTCTAAGAGCTCTACAGCTTTCCGTCCAATTTCAGAATCCAGGACCATGATCGCAGATTCCCACGGTTGCCAGGTCACCTCGTCTACAGACAAATGATTCAGAGATGTCCTTGAACGAACAATATCAATACTCTTCCTCCGTGTTCCCGTCCACCGACAACATCTAGGCCACATTTGTTCACTTTCAGGCGATGGGTTCTTTGGCCGACAAATGCCCAGATATTCGTACCCCCAAAACTAGAATGTCATGACAACCAATGGAATAAATAACTGAGCAACAAAAAAAATAATTTAAAAGAATTATAAATAAGACTAAGAAACTTACCTCCAATATTTGGAAAGGTCCGGCCAATGAATTTTGTCCCCTCCCAGATGCGGCGAGACCGGAATACAATTTCAAAAATGCAGCACTACCCCATTCATAATCGTTAACTGCATTTAGATCCTCAAAAGCAGCTAACCATCCAGCATCAATATAGGTTTTTGCATTTGAAAATAAGAATTGACCCAAAACATACATATAGAAGGCTCTTGCCACTCTATCAACAAGTATGCTATCATCGTTAACCGCAACCAATGTTTAAGGATCAAAATATGTGCTCAAAAATACAATCGTAATTGCATCTGTAACCCACTGGCTGGGAATACATTCTCTTCTACAAACCTCACTATCTTTAAGTTTAGGAAAAATATGCGCCCGAATTCAAATTGGAACTTCCCTGAGTCATATGGAATAGGACTACCAATACCAATACTAATTCATGTCAACATTACCCAATCAAGGGGTGTGAACCCAAGCTCACCAAACGAGAAGTGAAAAGTGTTTGTGGTATCCCAAAAATGTTCAACAATATAGTCAATAAGTGCATGCGATGAATCTACTACATCCATGGTAAGTAATCGGTCTCATCTTCCCTTTTCAATAATATATTTGACCCTAGGGCTATGTTTAACAATACCTGCATAGGTCTGAAGGACCGATTTGAGGGAACTATGATGTGAAAACTTGAATTTGGCGTCGCTTGAATACGTAATATTGGTGGAGGCGTGACCCTCAGTATCTTCCACAACTGTATAGTGTTCCAACCCGGGAACATCTACCGCTTCTTCAATAATACGGCTTCATCTGAATCTTAGACAATTTTAGCCTTCTTGGCCCTCTTCTTTCGACCAACGAATCTGGACGTCACACTGCTCGACATCTGGGCAAACAGTTCATACAACATTGAAAATCAAGAGTAATCCCCACAATGCAGAAACATAAAAATCTACATTAATCAATAAATCAAGAAAACACATAATAATTTCATAATTACAAAAGTAATTATCTAATTACATAATCATATGTACCAACATATAAAAATCAAACATTCTTGAACAAAATTCATCATTCACAAAATACTCCAATATCAAAGCCTCAATTGTACCAAAAATCATCAAAATTCCCCAATTATATAATTCCATAGGTTTTAAAACATAAACATTCCAAATTCACAAATTTTCAAGACAATCTAGTCAATTCATAAAAAAATTAACCACAACTTAATCAATTCTATCATCAATTCAACAAATTATCATCAATTTTTTATACCCAATTTACAACATTCATAAAACCTAAAAATTATCCCAATTCCATAATTACAATTTCTAAAACCTAAATATCTCTATTTCATAACCACATGTTTAATCATTGAAGATATATAACCAATTTAACTAACAAAACATAATAATAAAACATACTCTAAATTTAATTTACAAAACAAATATAATTTACAAAGAAGAAAAGAAATTACCTTGATTGCGCTTGGATGTTTGAAAAAAAGCTTGAGTGGAACCTCAAAAATGTATGCGGTTCTTTGGGGGATCGTTTGTGAAGAATAGGGTTCAAGAGGGGGAGGCGGAAGAGGGTTTGCTTTTGAACAAAATAGGGTTCAGGGGAAAAATGGGGGGTTCAGGGGAAGTTGCGGCTGAAGAAGAAAGAAGAGAAGATGGGGCGGGCCGCTAACATTCCGCTTGGAATTCTAGGCGAGGCGCTAGGACATCGCCCGTCCCTTTCTTCTCACACGCTCCATTCGCACAAGGGTTGTGATGCTGGCACACCGCCCCATCAGGCGATTGTCTAATGCTCCGCCCGTCTCTTGGGCGTGGTCCTAGGAGACCGTCCATTATCAGGCGTTATCTTACGTTTCCGCCCCACATCGAGCGTTCATCTAGAAGACCGTCTGACGCAAGCGTTATGCTAGGATCAAGGCCGTCTCAACAAGCGATACGCTAGGACACCGCCCAACACCAGACGTTATTTTAGAGCACCGCCCGACCATATACCGTTGTTCTTGGGCCGGACCAAAGATTAAAATTTTTAGTCTTTTATCGTTTGGGATACTCGTCCCACTGTGGACGCCCTAAAACACCTTAAATCTTGTTTGGTTTTGGTTTATAACTTACTCAGGATCATTCACATGTAATTACGTACTAATTAAACTTAGTTAACACATCACACATGCATTATATTCTCTCTATGTAATTCATTCATTTAGTCATCAGTCCTATCACACTGATTTGGCAATTGTCAAACCATTCCATCCTCTTTCATATTTTTGATAGTATGATTTCGTTCATTGCACATCTCTCACACTGTGGTTTCATTCACTGCACATTTCTGCGAGTACATACGTCACCTTCTACATATCCAAAAATCTTATTCTTTACTCACTCCCCATCCACCCGGCCACACTCTCACACACGCACCAAGATTTAGTGGATAGTTTCACAATTATTTGACACCAAGAGTTGGGTCGTGGGTGAGACTTGAGACAAACATGAGTAGTGATATTTAATTTGTATGTTTGTATGAACTCCTAGATTTGGAGGAGGTTACATGGGCTCCTTGTTTCGCTCTGTCTAATTTTCCTGCACCTGGATTTATGAATCTTGTCGAATCTCCATAAAGAATCTTGTTCATGGCATTTTTCTTTCCTTTGGGATCAAATACAGCAAAGAGCTATAGCTGAGTTTTTTGTTTTGAAAGATCGGATGTAAAAGCAGTAGATGAAAAGGAGCTAGCCCTACAGAGCTCTACAAATAAGTGAGCATATCCAAATGATACAGCTTATTCGTATTTCAGCCATAGCTTATTAGTAAATGAAAATACATACGTTGTACGTCCAAGAGAAAATACGTCCAAGACTATTAATAAGTGAACATACGTCCAAGGCTACTGGCTAACAACACGATGAACATCGAACGAAGCCCATGAACAGACAAAGCAGAGTATACAAAAGGCTAGACTGAGCAATTACCATTCTAACGAGACGTTCAAGACCAATCCTAAACACTTAAAACCTAGAAAGACTTCAACTGGGTCACATGTGAGTAGCCAAAGCCAGCATAATAGCTAAGCATTCCAAGAGAACAGTAAAACTGAACGAGCAACAAAAGAGTAATCAAAATTTGACCAAATCTACCTTTCATATATAGGTTAGATAACACCGGGAACAAAATTGCAGTCAAAAGTAAAAATAAAACAAGTAAATGAAAAGCTGATTTATATTTAATAAATGAAGACTACTGCCAGGCCACAAGAGGTGGAAAGAAGCACACATTTCTCTCGACCTTAAGCAGTTCCAAAACCTGATATTCATTCCGTCTCTTCAATGGCTGCTTCTCCAGCAAAACTGATTTATTTCTTAAGAACCTCGGAACACAATATAGTATATACATAAAACGTATATTTTAACTGTATGCCCTATATTACTTTGCAAATTTCTATACCCCCGATGATGCTTTCCATCTCACCAAGGAATTGAGAAACTCCATAACCTACAACCAACCAAATAAAGAACAACATAATCATGACATGCACATGAACCATGGGTTAACTTCATACAAAGAAATGTGACACAAATTAGTGAGTGGAAGAAGTCTTTTCGGATAACCAGCTAGCTGAAGGATAGCAAAGACTTGATAGTTCAACAACCTATGCCCAGTGTGCGATCCTAATAAAATTATTATCAAACATACATACCTCATTTGGTTCCCTCAGGGAGTAGAAGGCTTTGCTATCTTTCGGTTTTGATGATACTAAAATGCCAAAACCACGGCTACCTTCACGCAAAACCTAACAGCGCAAATATACAATCAATCAGATAGTTTCTCTATTACCTCGTTGCCCATCAAGCCAAAATGACAACCAAAATAAAATCATAAAGCACCCGAGGAATAGGTTCAAGGTTTAAAGCTTACCTTAAATGCATCCTCATCCGTTCGGTCATCTCCAATGTATATAGGGAGCACATCATCACAGTTACTCAGACCTGCAGAATATATGCTTTGGTTACACTATAGAAGTATCAAAAGGAACAGATAAGGAGGTGGAAAATTTGGTATATTCCTCAAACAAAACACACATAAGATCGTACCAAGAGATTCAAGTAAAAATTCCACAGCTTTCCCTTTATCCCAGTCAATCACAGGGCGGACCTCTAAAACCTGCCAAAGGGAAACAGTGAAATAAATATTTAATTAGAAGTAAGCCAAACGAAGATAACGGAAGTAAAAGAAGAAAAGAAAAATGGCCCACAATATGCAACTTATCATGGAAACACACCTTCCGTCCATGAGTCAGTCGTAGACGAGGGAAGCATTTTAATAAATCAATCACACGTTGTGCGATTGTCGTCCAATCCTGGAAGAAAAAGCGTATCTTTCAGCATGTAAACTTGATTCACTTACTCAAGAAAAGCGTATCTTTCAGCACTTACCTTCTCATCTACATTTCGGTAATGGACAGAGACGCAAAACTTATTATTTTCAACGGTAGCACCTTTTATTGCTTTAGTTTTCTTGATAAGGGATCTAAAAACCTGTCCATATCAAAAGAAACAGAAATCAGCTTTGGTTTACATAACACACCAAACATAGCATTCTGCTACATTTACACCATCGATACAATATAAAGTTGAGGTTTGCATGTAGTAGTATGGTTGCCCGACATGCAGTACTTCCACACTCAGTGTATATACCCACAACAAAAGGGAGAAGGTGTCAACTGGTTGTGTCACATAAAATGATGAGGGACTTTTCTCAAATATACTCTTCAGCATAAAATAAAAAGAACCAATTTTAAGAGACAAGATTTAGAGTCTTTACAGTTTAAGCTTCAACGGCTCAGCAATCATATTCCACTTTGTTAGAAATCACATGTAAAAGCATTGGTGGTTATGATGTCCCAATTCTGAGGCATCATATGCCTTAGAGATTACCCACACACCATTAAGCAGTTTATGTTATTTGTAAATGAAAGGCCTAGCAGTTGGTGGTTTCCACTTGCAAAGTGAAGCATTTAATTTAATGCTCCCGCCCTTAAGTTATGGTTACACTGTTTCTAAGTTTTAACGCATAACAGTTAGAAAAATCAAATCCTGATCAGACTAAACATCTTAGACGAATTTAAATTCACAAATCATATTTACTCGTTAGTTGAATCTTAATTTAATGAATACTCAATATAAAGATAAAACAAATTACACACCTCGTCAATCATCGGTAAAAACTCACTAGCAGGCTGGAAAAGATTTACCTCCTTACCCTTCAAGAAAACAAAATATAATTAAAAAAAAAGGAAGATGGGATTATGAAAAGCTTAAAGAAAGAATAAAGGATGCGGTATCCAGCTTCACAAAGAAGCAAAAGACCAACAGCATAAATTCTTACCTGCTCGTCAGTAAATCTAATACAGTTTAGATGGTCATCAACAGACTCGGTGCTTCTGACAGGGCCCATGATGTCCATTCCATGACTTCCAGCATAATAAAGTTCAGTTAGTCCTATGAAATCATATACCTGAAGAATGGGAAGTTAAAATTGAAGGCTCAGTCTGAAAAGTTAAGAACAGAGACGAAAAGAAATAGAATTAGCCATTCACACTAGATACCTTATCACGACTTCTTCCACTAATTATAGCTGTTGGGAAATGCTTAGCGACCTCTTTTACAGCCAAACGCATCTAGAAAAATTAGATTATTATGGGCAAGCACACAATGAAGAAAAATTACACAATTTTAAAGTCCATTTGTAATAAATATTAAACAGCTCAGTCCTTACAGCATCTGACATAAAAGCACGGTCCGGGTTATCTACAATTGGTGATAGTGTCCCATCATAATCCAGAAACAAGGCAATCCTCTTATCCTTTGCATGAAGAGCGATTCTTTCAAACGACGCAAGTGCTGATGGATATTTGAGCTGCTAAGTAAAAAACAAGTCAATTAATTATCGGTCTTGCAGTTAAAAGAAAATCTTAGACGATGAACCCCAGCTGAAAAAAAGGAAACTTACCAGCCAGGAACTATATTCAACTTCATTTTCATCAGAAACAGTAGTGGATTCTTTCGTCATCTTCTTCGGAGGAGGTGATGAGGATTTCATGGCATCCAACCAACCACCGGAACGAACATCATCAAGTATTCCAAGTATGGGTTTCTTTCTAGGAATTGTTAAATACAGTACAGGAGATAACGACATTCCAGTGGGGGAGCAAGGTAACAGACTGGAGTGAATGCCTAATCTGGACTTGGACATTGGTACGGGATCAGTGAGAACAGATGCCACATGGTTAGACTTCATGTCCATTTAAAGCAGATAAAGTTCAGGTTTATGATACCTAAAAGCGAAAAAATGTAATAATCCCAGGCAACGATTGGTTGGTCAAAGACACTAATATTCACATGTATCACTCCTAGAAGACTAGATTACTGTTTATCCGACCCTTTTATCAATAAAAAACCACTTCTTCAGAGTTTTCTTGTCACTGCAATGGCGTATGCAGTCCATCAAATGAACGATTCCTGGAAACTGACAAACACAGAGGCATGTTAGTGAAACTGAAACGCATACAGTTTTAATAGGTAAAAGTAGAATGTGCTTAATAATCTACCTTTTCATCTCCAATCCTACACTGCATTTATATGACGTAACCAAACATCATTTTTGCAGGAGGAAAAGCTTGAGATTTTGATACACCCACTGCACCAGAAGTGACAGTCAGAATATTAGTAATTTTTTCCAGAAGGAAAAAAAAAAGAAACCCAGGGGGAAAGCATGAAGGATGTCTCCTTAGACGAAGTGTTGGGAGGGAAAAAAATATGTCAAGTGAACTAGATGAACTCAAATTGGATGAGAAAAAAAGAAATGAATTAGATGAACTCAATTTGGATAAGTGTAGGTTTCATGAATGGAATCTAGGGAATGATGATCTAGGGAGCAGATTTAACAAGGTTTGACAAAAGAAGAATTTTGTCCTTGACCCTTGGCATTGATATCATCATTAGATGGTTTCAAATTTTTGATGAATAATCTTTCCAATTTGATAAATAATGATACTACCTAAAAGTAAGGAAAACATGCGACAATCATGGAATTTTGTCACAACACTTCGTCTAAAGTTGGTGTCAGGATTATAAATATATAATATAGTTCACACACAGAATTTACAACAAAATACAAACACTGAATATAAATAAAAAGCAAGTAACAGTTGCCTAAGCTGAGGACATTCCAACAATGCCTGCCTAGCAGCCTAAAAACCACGAGGCCTTCCATATTGTGCAAGCTAGTGTTAGGGATGTCCAAGGGCCTCATTTCTCATCAGGAGGCATATCTAAAGCTTATAATAGTCAGGGGCACAAGGCTATCTATACCCTCGTGGACGCACTCTTTAGGATAATAAAATGGAGCTCCTAGAAAGCAAGGAAACCATTGAGCTATGGATCTGGGCATCTGATATCCAAAATGATAATGGGTAAAAACTAGATCGATAAAACAGATACAGCTCCTACACATTCTCATCCGCACAATAAGAAGATACAACACCACTAACACACAAAACATCATCATGTTTATTGTTGACCAGGATAAAATCATATTATTACCTAAAGATACACATCAAAAGAAATTAACAGTATCTAACCACCAGCAGTCACGAGGATAATACCAATATCAAATATCCCCTTATTACGGTTATTTTTACATCTCTTTTCCTAGTGTAAATATGCAGAAAAACAAACAAACGAAAAGAACAATCATATTTCATATATCATTACAAAAAAACCAATTAGATTACAATTAGAATGACATAGACGACAATGGTAATAAACAACATAATTCTAGAATAGACTGAACCTGACCCATGTTAATTGAACAAATCCATAACAAATTTCAGATTATAACAAATATCAATGACAAAACAATCTATGATTTTGTTAAAGACTACAATACCAAATATTGATAATCATAAAAGTAACCCCTTTCCCTCCTATACCAATCATAAACTGCAATGCAGGTGTCGTCTCATCTCATAAGAGATACAAAAGAAATAACAATTAAGATTCTTCCACCAGAGAAAAGAAAAAGATTCTAATCAATTTCCTAAATGCAATTAAAAATAATTGAACAAAAAAACTCTTTTAGAAGTAAAAGAAAAAGATATAAAGGGGGACAGCTTTTCATACCTAATTTATTAATGAATCCCAAAACTCTCTTCAGAATCTAAATACTAGATTGAATGCCTATGAATCTCCACCAAATCAGAAAAAGAGCATGAAATAGAAGACAATGAGAAAGACACGGAAGCAATGAAAAAAGAGAAGGCAGAGCGAAGACAATGGGGGATTGTAGAAAGTATAGAAACCCTAGAAATCAAAAGAAGAAAAGAGGGGAGAAGAAGAAGGTTGATAATGGAAAGGGTTTAGGTTTTTATAGAGTTTTTCTCGACGTCCGAAACTAAAAATAAATACAAATGGCAAAAAGCCACACCCACCACGACTGTTGACGTTGTCCAACCGAATTTTTGATACGGCCAGCCCTAGTTTTAGTATTCCCAGAAAAACCTAATGGTCGGTTTCTAAAAATTCTAAATTAGGCATAGCGGTTTTCTAAGACACACAGGATCATAAAATCATTGGGTAGTAAATGCAATTCCCGAATAGAACCAGATTCTTACCAAAAAAACGTGTTCTGAGTCCGTTTCGTACGTTACTATTTAGTAGCAAGTTTCGTTATTACGTGTGTGCTAAGGTTGGAACTTTATATACGCATGCTGTATTTCATCATCCTATAAACTCTGTGGTTGTCAAAGTATCTAATCTTTATTTTGCGTTGAATAAAAAACCGTGTGAAGAAATTTTCTAACATTGAATGAGACCAAGTTTTAAATGAGAAATACTCATGACGTGCTTATTGTTATATTCTTACTCTGTGGTGACATCATATATGGGTATTATTAATATTTGGTGAAGTTCTGACTTTGAAGAGCAGCTTACAGCTAAATATATTTACCAAAACTTGGCTCATTCTAAAAGAATTAGCAATAGGTTGTGCACCTTGGAGCTAATACTGCTAGATTTTTCTAAGTGAATTGAGTTAAGGTAGAAATGTATGCACAATCCATGCATCATTGTCATGTTCAAAAGCTTAGATGGGAAAAATTGTGTGAAACTATTCTTTTTTTCTATTTATTTCTACAGCAAGTTTACACGCTTAGACCAAAGTCAAATTTGTTGGAGAAAAATGAACTTTAAAATGTATTTTGGTCTTGGTGGAAATGGATCTTAGGATCTAGAAATCACTAAGGGACACTAGTCATTTTTCACTATTGTGAATGAAGAACCTTTAGTCCACATTGGAGAGACTAGAGATGAGTCCTCATTTTACCACCACAAAAATTGCAACTAAGGGAGGACCTTTAGGGTTTAGAAGCTTTTGTGGTTGGAGGAGGACTAAGGCAATGGGCTAAATTTTGTGGGGCTTGCGGAGGTTATGGAGGAGAACTAAGCTTGCGGAGATTGTGGCTGCGGGTGCGGGTGCGGGTGCGGCTAAGGCTGCGGGACTGAGTGTGTGTTGCGGGCGTGGCTGAGGCTGCGGACCAACCAAAACTTACGTTTTTTAAATTAAATTTTGTTTTAAATGTGGGGGCGTCTGACCCGGCTAGAATTAAGTTGTTTTAAAGAGAGAATATTTTCTGGCCGTTTTATTACCGTTTTAAATTAAATTTCGCACTTAATTTTTTAATTAAATATAAAATTTATTCTCACTCAATATTGTACGGATTTCACTCTTCTTTTGGCTATAAAAGAAAAACGAGTTTTTCATTTCAACTCACTCCAGAGCAGGCTATTATCCCTAGCTCTTTTCCCCTCTTCTCGCTTTGTTTTACGCTACGTGTGTTTATTTCCCTTCTATTATCTTGTTGTTACGTTCTTGAGGGTGATTAGTATTGTGCTTATACTAATCATAACGGGCAGTTCTATCCTGGACACATCTCCTCTGTTGGGGTATAGCATCTCTCATTATTGAGGATTACCCGAGGACTATTGTGTTAAAGACAATTTACTGAGCAGGTGGCTCTGTCATTGTGTGTGCATCAACATCAGAGTGTATATCATTTCAGTGATTTTCTAACGTTAAAAATTTTCTTCGTTTAGTGTTATTTCCATTGTTGCAGATCCAACAATCTTAACATAATATCTATTTCTTCTGTTTCAATGGATAAAAGTGATGTAGACAGACCACAAAAATTCAATGGCAAAGATTTCAAAAGATGGCAATCCAAGATGTTGTTCTTTCTGAGTTTTCACATGCTTGATGAATTAGTTCTGAAATCCTTTGATGAGAGTTTAAATGATGCGGAAAATGAAAGAGAGTTAGAAAGTTGGAGTAGACAGAACTATATGGCCAAAAACCATATTCTGAACTGTTTAGAAGATGCTCTTTATGATTTCTATAACACAAAAGAAAACTTTTTTGCGTTTGACTTATGGGCTGCCTTAGAAGCAAAATATGAAGCGGAAACTGCTGGTAGTAAGAAGTTTTTGGTAGCCAGGTTCCTGGAATATAAAATGACAAATGACAAATCTGTGGTTGACCAATCCTTGAACTTCAGCGCATTATCAATGAAATTATTGCTGAAGGTATGGTGATAGATGAAACGTTTCAAGTGTCTGCGGTGATTGAGAAATTACCTTCTTCTTGGTCTGAATACAAACAAAGACTGAGACATGAAACTGGTGAAGTCAGCATGGTTGAATTGGGTAAGAAGATACAAGTGGAAGAATTGTTGTGCTCCAAAGACAAGAATGTATCTTCCGCAAGGGACATGTCCAACAAGGCTCATGTGATTGAACACAAGACTGAAAAAGGTGACCGCAGCAATCGCAAGCCTGGTCCGCACAAGAAAGGTACTTTTCCGAAACCCAAATATGGCATTGGTAAAATTAAAGGTGTTTTTTATGTTTGTGGAATTCCTGGCCATATGGCAATGCATTGTAGAAAACGTAAGGAGTTTAATAACAAGAAAAACAATGCTAATTTGGTTGAAAGCAACAAGAACGAGTTTTCTGGCACGGTGTTTAAAGTCAATTTGGTAACCAATGTGAGAGACTGGTGGGTAGACTCTGGTGCTACCAAGCATGTCTGTGGAAACAGAGATATGTTCACCTCCTATCAGAATATAGGGGAAGGGGATAAACTCTACATGGGTAACTCGTCCGCAGCACAGGTTGCGGGAAAAGGCAAAGTTGGGCTGAAGCTTACTTCTGGAAAAACTCTCACATTGAATGAAGTTCTTCATGTTCCGGACATCTGTAAAAATCTTGTATCTTGTGGTGTATTAGATGATAAGGATTTCAAACTAGTTTTTGAATCTGGGAAAATTTTTGTCACTAACGGTAAGGACTATGTAGGAAAGGGTTATAAGACTGAGGGTCTATATAAACTGAATGTAACCTCTGTTGAAATGAATAAAATTGATTCTTCTTATGTTTGTGTGTCATTGAATGTTTGGCATGGTAGACTTGGTCATGTAAACTATAAATCAATGAATAAACTGGCTAGCATAGGCTGCATATCCAAATTTACTTTGGAAAATGAACAAAAATGTGAAATATGCGTAGAATCAAAATATGCTAAAAAATCTTATAAGAAAAATATTTAGAGAAATTCTAAACCCTTAGAATTAATCCATTCAGACCTAGTTGACATGAAATCAATTCAAACTAGAGGTGGTAAAAAATGTTTTGTCACATTTATAGATGATTGTACGAGGTACTGTCACATATATTTACTTAAAGGTAAGGATGATGCCTTAGAAGCCTTTAAGATATATAAACTAGAAGTTGAAAACCAAATGAGTGCTACCATCAAAACTGTTAGGTCTTACCGTGGTGGTGAGTATGTAATTCTTATAGGAGATTTTTGCATAGAACACGGCATTATACATGAAGTAACCCCTCCTTATTCACCACAGTCTAATGGTGTGGCTGAACGGAAAAACCGAACCCTTAAGGAGATGATGAATGTCATGTTAATTAGTTCAGGACTACCTGCAAACTTGTGGGGGGAGGCCGTCCTCTCAGCTTGCTATGTCTTGAACAGAGTACCCTTTAAAGGATCAGAAAAAACTCCATATGAGTTATGGAAATGTAGACAACCTTCTTATGCATACTTTAAAGTGTGGGGGTGTTTGGATAAGGTGTCCATTCCTCCACCTAAGAGAACCAAGATAGGACCCAAAACCATTGATGGTGTCTTCATAGGGTATCCTGATGATACTACTGCATATAGATTTATGGTTGTGAGTTCTGAAATATCTGAAATTGGTATGAATACTATTATGGAATCTAGGGATGATGTGTTCTTTGAAAATATTTTTCCTTTGAAATCTGAATCTCGCATGATTTGTGTTGATCCCCTAGATGTCCCTTCTATTAGTCAGACATTACCTGTAGAGGAAGATGAATTTGAGCCTAGAAGAGGTAAAAGACTTAGAACATGAAAATCTTTTGGGCCAGACTTCATAACATGCCTAGCTGAGACTGATCCACAGACTTATAGAGAAGCCATGACTTCTTCTGAAGCTCCATGGTGGAAAGAAGCTACCATTAGTGAAATGGATTCCATTATACAGAATGATACTTGGGCGATTGTAGATTTACCTCTAGGGTGCAAACCCATAGGTTGTAAATGGATCTTCAAAAGGAAACGTAAAGTAGATGGAACTGTGGAAAAATATAAAGCTAGATTAGTAGCTAAAGGCTATAAACAGATAGAAGGTGTAGATTTCTTTGATACTTATTCACTTGTTACGAGAATTTGGATGTTAATTGCTATTGCTGCCATTCATAACTTAGAGATACATCAAATGGATGTAAAAACAACTTTTTTAAATGGTGAATTAGATGAAGAAATTTATATGAACCAACCTGAGGGCTTTGTAGTGAAAGGTTGTGAAAACAAAGTTTGTAAACTAAAAAAATCTTTGTATGGTTTGAAACAAGCACCTAAACAGTGGCATGAAAAATTTGAACATGTAATGATTTCTAGTGGTTTTAAAATTAATGAATCTGACAAGTGTGTTTATACTAAACTTGTGAATGATGCCTGTGTAATTGTATGCTTGTATGTTGATGATATGCTTATACTTGGTACAAACATGGATGTAATTAATTCCACAAAGAGCATGCTAAATGAGAACTTTGACAATAACGACTTAGGCCCCGTTGATGTGATCTTAGGGATGAAGATTAGAAAAAATTCTAATGGATATAGTCTTAGTCAATCTCATTATGTTGAACCTGTGCTTAGAAAATATAACCGGTTTGATTGTGAACTTGCTTGTACTCCATATGATCCTTGTTGTAGACTCAAAAAGAATAAGGGTAATGGAGTTTCGCATATTGAATATTCACGTGTTATAGGAAGTCTGATGTATTTGATGAATTGTACGAGACCAGACATTGCTTATGTTGTGAGTAGGTTGAGTAGGTTTACTTGTAATCCGGGACAGGAGCATTGGGATGCACTTATTAGAGTGTTAAGGTACTTAAGGTACACTTTAAACTTTTGTTTAAATTATGAGAGATACCCTGCGGTCCTTAAAGGATTTTGTGACGCAAACTGGATATCGGACTCAGAGGAGTCTAAGTCTACGAGTGGATATGTTTTCAGTCTAGCTTGTGGGTCTGTATCTTGGAAGAGTTTCCAAACAGACATGTATAGCTCGATCCACTATGGAATCGGAGTTTATTGCGTTAGATAAAACAGGAGAAGAAGCCGCTTGGCTAAGATGCTTTTTAGAAGACATTCCTCTTTGGCATAGGCCTGTGCCAGCTATATATATATATATATTGTGATAGTCAAGCTGCAACTATAATGGGAATTCTATACACATTCGTAGAAGACACAATTCCCTAAAACAACTAATCTCTACTGGCGTTATTTCTGTTGACTTTGTGAGGTCTAAGGAGAATATCGCGGACCCTTTGACGAAAGGTTTGTCTAAGGAGATAATTAGTAATGCATCGAAGGGTATGGGGCTTAAGCTCATCAAATAAACTTTCCATAAAGGATACTCAACCTTGCTGACTGGAGATCCCAAGATCAAGGTTTCGAATGAGACAACTAATTTATGGTGGGTTAAAGGAAACACTATCAGAGAATTTCATTTTATGTCCCTTCCCTATGGTGTAGACGTGTTAGTGTGACTGCATGTGAGGATGACTTTTTATTAAGTCTTAATGAGTTCTATAGTTTCAACTTAAGATTGAAGTGGGGTGTAGCAGTAAACACTCTTGATAGAAATCACTTATCTGAATGAGGAAGTGGGCCGCTTCCTATGAGAATTGAGCTGATTCTCTAGAGCATTATGAGAAACGGGATACGTCCGGGGACAAAATGGACACAATGGCACAAACTTAACAGCACCTGGAGAGATCACGCATGGAATTTATTGGTGAACTACACCAAACGATGACAGTTCAAGACATCGCGTTCACTGTCCATCAAGTAGTTCTGGTAATTTCTCACTAAGGAAAGGTTCAAGACCTTATGGACACCTATTTCCTAAGAGGTATTTCTCGCTTTCTGATTTTTATCGGGTTTTCGTTCATGTGGGGGATTTTGGGAAAAAAATGAACTTTAAAATGTATCTTGGTCTTGGTGGGAATGGACCTTAGGACCTAGAAGTCACTAAGGGACACTAGCTCATTTGTCACTATTATGAATGAAGAACCTTTAGTCACACATTGGAGAGACTAGAGATGAGTCCTCTTTTTATTACCACAAAAATGGCAACTAAGGGAGGGCCCTTAGGGTTTAGAAGCTTTTGTGGTTGGAGGAGGACTAAGGCAATGTGCTAGTTAGAACAAACATACTTTTCACATATGTGCGGTGCTTCGCACTGAAGCACGCACGCTTGCGGTTGCGGCTTGCGAGCTTGCGTGCTTGGGGAGCTTGCGGACTTGCGGATGTGGCTGTGGGTGCGGGTGTGACCGTGGCTAAGGCTGCGGGACTAAGTGTGTGTTGCGGGCGTGGCTGAGGCTGCGGACCAACCAACACTTACGTTTTTTGAATTAAATTTTGTTTTAAATGTGGGGGCGTCTGACTCGGCTAGAATTAAGCTGTTTTAAAGAGAGAATATTTTCTGACCGTTTATTACCGTTTCAAATTAAATTTCGCACTTAAATTTTTAATTAAATACAAAATTTATCCTCACTTAATATTGTGCGGATTTCACTCTTCTTTTGGCTATAAAAGAAAAACGAGTTTTTCATTTCAACTCACTCCAGAGCAGGCTACTATCCCTAGCTCTTTTCCCCTCTTCTCACTTTGTTTTCCGCAACTGTGTGTTAATTTCATTTCTATTATCTTGTTGTTAAGTTCTTGAGGGTGATTAGTATTGTGCTTATACTAATCATAACGGGCAGTTCTATCCTGGACACATCTCCTCTGTTGGGGTATAGCATCTCTCATTATTGAGGAGTATCCGAGGACTATTATGTTAAGGACAATTTACTGAGCAGGTGGCTCTGTCCTTGTGTGTGCATCAATATCAGAATATATATCATTTCAGTGATTTTCTAACGTTAACAATTTTCTATGTTTAATGTTATTTCCATTGTTTGTTACATATCCAACAAAACTTCCTCTTGGAGTGAGCGTATGAACCCTAGCAAAGTAAACTTTTGAAAGAAAAAAAAATCATTAAAAAGCAAACTTTTGAATGTGTCTGGTTATATCACAAAAGTTCGTAAGAGAAATGACAAACGGAAGATTCATCTTACTGTCGTTCGTTTTTTCTTCTGCTTTTACCTCTTCTTTTTCTTTTTTTATAGTAATATTTTTGTAATATTAATGAAACCGCCAAAAATACTTTTGATAAGCTGATCGGAAATTTTTTTCTCTCCCCCTTACGTGGACCCACCTAATACCGTCATTGAGTCAAAACCACATATCATTTCGCTTCCTTGTGTCCCACGAAGATGGCTCCAGCTGTAAAATATACTCTCTCTTCCTTGGGGCATACTTTCACTTTCTTCACCGAACAACCGAACAACTGTCACAAAGTAGTTAGACTGTGACCTTGAGTTCGCTCACCTACTTATAACCTAAGTGTAAATAACACACTTGAGGACTTCCACTCTACTCTCTGATTTTACCTTTCGAATAGGAATTTATTCGCCGAAGAGAATAGAGACATGGAGAGTTTAGGGTCGTAGTGTTTCTTAAAACCCGTCTAATTTACTCAAGCTGTTACCCACGTTAGAAATCGGATAACAAGATGTTACTCAACAACTGTTTTGTAAAACATAAGCATTGTAACTTGCGCCGACACAAATCCTCGTGTCAAGCTATTTGGATCTCAGAATGTCACGTGCTATAAAAGAGACTAGGCTAAGGTAATCGTGCGGTGATATTGTAATTCAGCTGTCGACGCGTCTTTTACGTGATCAAATTTAGGCTCCTCCACCAAGTAAAATAAGAAAACCGAGAGAAACCCGTGCTGCCATAAAGTACTAAGTTACATCAGCAGTTTGGTATTTTCCCACGGCTCCTAACTGAAAAGTCAAGGGCGGTTTTCAGTTTTAACGGGCTCTACTCGATTAAGACTGAGAGATGAGAAATTATATTTCAGAGTTAATTTAACCGTAAAGAGAAAATGACAACCGTGATCTTTACTTTTCAACTGCACCGCCTGTTACTGGAAAAGCTGCACAGTAGTTTTGAACAAAAAAAGAAATCGAATGGTTCATTTCATTCCATATGCAAGCTACCATCACCATATCACCATCATGTGCTCATCCAACACCTTAAATTCTCCGAATTCCCATGGTCCAAGAGTTTAACGGAGTTTATGACTATTTCATGGTTCATTCCGTAACGTTATTTTGAAGTTGAACCGACTAGTCATAGCGTAAAGCATTGACCATTAGGGGAAGTCATGAATAAACAAGGAAATGCAATGAATGAAAAAGTGATATGAACATGGTATTATCAAATCATTGATATCTGTTGGCTACTGATTAATATCAAAATCCCCTTCCCAATTATTGAAAAGAAAAGAGCAAAAGAACATTACAGCTAGCATAATTATAAGAAAGAAAATACAAGAAAGACAAAAAGAATTAAATTATTGGGTCTCAAAACTTACAAAAGCTAAATTAAAGAAAAAAGAAAAAGAAAAAAGAGGGAGCTGAAAATATGACTTCTAATCATTCTCTGCAATACATATTCTGTTAGGAAGTTATAATATTATCCCCATCTTAAAATTGCAGAACCCCATGTAAGGCCAGCACCAAACCCAGCAGTGGCAATTGTATGACCTGGTTTCACCCTTCCACTTCTTACAGCTTCATCTAATGCTAAGGGGATTGATGCAGCACTGGTGTTACCATAGTTAGCCAAATTTGATATAACTCGTTCTGGTGGGATCTCTAAACGAGTAGATACTGCATCTATGATCCTTTGATTTGCCTGCAATAATCGAATTTTTCATTAAATTTATATCTACATGTAAACTAGATACAAAATCTCATAGTTATAAGGGATCCACACTAGAGCCGCTCATAATCTCATTGGGCAAACAATACTTGCTACCAATCAGTTACACTCAAGGAACAACCAAGTATACGCGTGGTTTGCTCTAAAGACACCCATGTTCTAAAAGAAACCTGATTTGTGGACCTCAAGTGTGTTTCTATTTACCCACTTTTAGCTTGGGTCCAAAATCTACATATGTTTTTTTGGGACCTAACACTCAAACCCCAGCATCTTATTCAAAAAAAAGCATTAAATGCGGGCCGAGACATATGGATGCATCCACCTGACCGAATACCATATACCATGAGTAACTCATGATCCCATGGGATAATGAGTTATCTCCATCGAAAGATTTTTCTTTTTATGTAAAATACCTGATGAAGAAGCAGCCAATCGATGTCAGAACCTGAAAGACCAGATTTTTCCAGGGCAGACACAATTGACTGAGGAACACACCGGCAAGCAAAGCGGAAGACTTCCTTGCCATTCATTTGAATGTCGGAGAAAGAAGAGCGCTTTGGAGGAAAGTCTAACACCAAACCATTTGAACCCAACTTTTCTGTCTCATCGCCTAGATTACCATTTTTAATTTGAGCATTTAAGTGCCTGCAAAAATGGATGAGTAAGTGAGCATTCCATCTGATATCCTAGAAAAGAATGGGAGAGCACAAAAAAATTAAAGAAGGAAATTTGATTATGCCCTGTACAGGAGAGAACACATACTTTTGGCCATCACCATCACTATGCAAATCAAAACCAAATAACCCATCTTCGTTGCCATCACAAGCCTGCAAAAAAAATTAATCAAAACTAAAAATCCTCTGTAAAATGATTAGTGGAATAACAGTTTGGGCTTTAGTTTACTAATTCCAATGCATGCAAATTAAGCATTATCTGTACACCCACACGGCCACACCTGATGTGGGTCACTAAGATCCTACACTGTGAATTGTGGGGAATTACAGGTTTTAACTCCTAAGAAAAACAAGAAAGTACAGATCCCAACCACAATAAGACTTTCCATACCATATTAAACATGAGTCCCACAAAATTTTAATGCTTGATGCACGGGCCCATCCACGGGAAAACATGCACTAGGTGATTCAATCAAATCGAAAAACTGTAAACCATACTTAATCTTTCAAATAATGCTTCATACAGTTTACTCATTTTACCTAAGTTTTAGCCAGGTGTTAATTTGTTAGTTAACTCTATTAAGTAGATATACAACATAGAAGAAAAAAATAAAGCCAAGTACCTGTACTAATACAGCACCAGCACCATCACCGAAGAGAATACAGGTCCCTCTATCCGTCCAATCAACATATCGGGAAAGAGAATCAGCACCAATTACTAGCACATTTTGAAACCCACCCCCTGATATTTCATCGTGTTAGATTGAGCCATATAAATCATGTGCAAAACTCTAACATGACTTCCTAAATTAAGATTGGGCAAATTACTTACCTCTAATATGACAAGCAGCCGAGACAAGACCCAAGACAAATCCACTACAGGCAGCAGTTATGTCATAAGCCAAGGGATTTTTTGTACAACCTAGAGCTCGCTGAATCTGATATTTGAATTCATAAAATACAAAATCTTCTCAGACTGGCATTACTGTCACGGAGATTATTGAAAAAAACTGCTAATATGAAATTTCAGGCTTGATTTTATAAACAGACTAGAATGAAACTCAAACTGAGCTGTTAAGTTACTAGGAAACCAAGGCACATTGTAGTAGACAATTGTGTAGAGGGTTAAGTTGCTGGTAAAAAAACTGAGCTAGAAAGTTGATCAATAATGAGGGAACTTCAATAGAACATTGTCAGCAATACTTATTAACTCGGTAACCTTATACCACTGATTCTGAGGTAATACAGAAAGCCCCCTCAATTTCAGTGGATTGAACATCAAAGCTATTAACATAGTTCCTATTTCTGGTAAACTTAATCTTGCCATTTCTTCTGAAAGTTGATTCCTAGTAGCTATCATGAATATAATCTAATAATCTAGTTCGTATAAAACATACTTGAGGAGCACTGCCAAAAAGATCCTCCGGAGTAGAGGTGCACATGAGAATTAGGTCTACATCATCAGCGTCAACTTCAGCCATCTGAAGAGCTTTAGAAGCAGCCTCAACAGCCAAATTTGTTAATTTTTCATTGCCTACAAACACATAAACCAACCAAATTACCAGTACAATTCTATATTTGCAAAGTAACATGCACTGAGCTAGTAGGCTTAACTTGCTTGCTCAACTATTCCACGGCTGTGATAAAAGAATAGGTCAAGAAAACGTTTCCATCCCCAAAAATCATATGAATACTAAAGATTCTGGAACACAAGTGGATATGATCCTAAGTTATTTGGTTAGACATTAACCTATCTAAAGTATGATTGGCTGGGTAGATGGAAAATATCCCAGAGGAGTGTATAAGTACATTAGTCTAAAGCAAATCATTCTAAGAGGGTCATTTGGATCTCAATGCATGGAATACAGCATAAAGTCCTGCAGAAACCCAAAGGACAGACGGCTTTCTGTAACACATGTCTTCTAATATAGACATAACAAAGGGGCAAAAGTAGGTATAACAATGTCAA
>JAJJMC010031210.1:17585543-17639180 GCA_023531435.1 Papaver californicum
TCTCTCTATTTCTTGTCTTTCAGAACTACTTCTCTGTGAAAATGCTGCAATGAACCACTCCTCGTAAATCTCACGTGGTACCCATAACTGGGCCCAAGTAACTCATCAACTACTATTTGTTGTGCTATTAAGGCCCACCTTTTTGTGATTTTCTTTGGTTCTCTTTCAATCCTATCCATACACAGTGAATGAGGTGAAATAAATCATTTCATTTTTCTTACCAACACTCGAAAGGTTCACAACAAAAATGCTTTTACAGAGTGGAAGTAGTTTGGATTAGGAAGGAATTATTTTGTTTCAGTTTTTAAAGTTACATGATCAAATCGTTTTACCTTTTAATCACCAGTACGTGCAAGCAAATTAAGATTTATCAATTTTGGCAAGTAGAATGGTCAAATCATTCTACCTAGTAGACAATGGTATGCTTAACTAGACTATACTCTTATAACTGTCGTTTTCCCGGTAGTCACCATTGGGTCATGGTTTAGAGATCGTGATTCTTTAAGTAAAGATCTTCTAGATCTTCTTTGTCGCTTGTACCGCGCTTTGGTGGTTGTTGATGTAGCTTGGGAAGTGAGTCTCACATGTTGTCTGCATCAGTGCTTCTTGGCAATAGTGCGTGAAGTCTTCTGAATTTTATAAAGCTCTCAGGATATTGAACTTGACTTGTAGGTGGCTTTGAGTCTGCTGTGGTTGATGATGAAGTTGTCTTTGTAGCATTCTTGCGGTCTGGTCAGTTCCTTGCTTGTTGTTATGAGTCTGATTAGAAATGCTTTGAGCTCGTCATTGCGATATTGCAGTTCAGATATTTTTATTGTGCTGAACTTGCTGAACCATCACTCCATTAGACTGTGTTGTTCGTGATCTGTGTGCTGCTATAGGTTTTAATTTTGCATCGAGGTTTGAGCTTGTCTGCGAGTTGGGTGAGCCGAGAGCCGATGTAGGCATCATTTTTTCGTCTAGTCCATCGTGTCCTCCAAGAAGCATGTAATGCGACCAGCTGCCCCTTTCTTTGTGAACTGGTTTGGTGAGTGGAACCAGTACTCTTCACATTGCAGCTATGTTGCTCCGTGAATCGTGCTATATGGACTGTAGATGCCCATCATCCCAACTTTGAAGTGCAGCTACTGTGAAATTCTTGACCCATCATACACATTGCTCAGAAGTGATGCCCCTGTTCCATGACATAACGCGGCTGTGTGTTGCTGCTGAAGGCCAGATTGGAAGCAATGCCCTGATGTGTGAATCACATACTCCAAGGCCTTCATGTGGCCCTTTGGAGTTCCTTGAATGGTGGCGCCTTTTGACAATGCAGGATGTGTTATTCTGCGGCAACCTCTTGTGCTGGGTATTTTTGAATGCCTGCGATCAAGTGCGAATTGGTATTGTAGCAGTGACAGGTAAGCATGCCCTGCAAAATCTCAAATAACATTTCTGATAGTATGAAAACTCAAATGGTTTTTCGAACAGATACAGTAACTGTTAGGTATTTATCAATTAGAAGTCAAGGGAACAGAGTAAAAGTTCCTTCAATTAGGAAAGCTGCTTGTTATCGCGCCATGGCGTCGAGCTCATGGGTTCCTCCTATGCACTGGATGCAGTTTGTTCTTCAGTCACTGGGATGCGTTTGCTTTTACAAGGCCTGGTCCTTTGCGAAGTGGTGTTGGCGAACTACTGCTGGTGTGCAGGTTTGCTGTGGGCTCTACAAGGACGTGCTCTTCGCATCTACATTCTACAAAACTGTACTCTTCAAATGTGGTTTCAGTTATTTGGGTTCGACGCAGTTCTGCAGTAATGCTCTCTGCCATTGTGCGAAAATTGTCGCAGCTATCCAGTTGGGTATCCTGGTCATGGTGCAATGTTCTCTGTTGTGGCTCATCAAAGTTATGCTTTCAAAGGTTTCTTTAGTGCTTTGTCGGGCTGGCGTTAATTTGGTGCCATCATCAATTAGAGTTGACGTACTGGAGTAAGTTTGGACCGCAAATAGTGCGAGGTTGGCAACTGCGTGCCTGTATGGTGTGGAAGCAATTGCTTATGTGTGGTTGCACTTGGACTGGACCACAACTATTTGAAGTGCGGTGTACTTCCTTAACATTCTCGACAAAGATGATTTGGATCTTATTTTTTCTGCATTAATCAATAAAAGAAGTGGTTAATTTAGAGACCATATTTGTGCGGTGGAACTTGGGTTGCCGCTGCGTAATTGGGCAACTTGGATGTGACTCTTGTTGTATTGCAGCTTGGTGAGTTTGGCTTGAATTGCATCACAAATACTCAAATAAGAAGTTGAAGTACGAGCTTTTGGGGTAACTACTTGATAAGGACCTGTGGTTGAACTTCCTTGGGATGAAACTGCTTTGCTGCTCCTTTACTGAGGTTGTGATTCTGCTATAGTGATGATTGGCAGTTGATGATCTACAACAGATGCTTGTGGACTCTTCCATTAGTGAGTGCTCTTTGCTTCATTGGGCTGGATGGAGCTTAGTTGAAGAACGACTAGATCTGGTGATGCTGAGGACTTGGTCTCCTTCCATACGCAGTAGGTCTTGGAGTCTGAATGTACTGCTGGAGCGGTTAATACGATATGTTGGGGAGTGCAAGGCTCTTCGCTGTTGTGATGTATAGCGTTTGAGTGCTCCTGGCGAGCATTCATATGCATGCTGTGAAAAGCTTTGCAGGTGATGGCAACAACATTTGTATTGCTGCCTCAGATGTGCTTGAGTTATTCCTTAGTCTGGATTGTCTGGCTTCAATTAATGAAGCACATCTCTTGTGTGAAGGAGAAGGTGCAGCAATGCTAAGATCAATTGTGGAGCTTGTTAAAAAAGAATTTAAAAAAGATCAGTAATTAAAGAACAGTGCTTACTTATTCCACTTTGAACTCTCGCTACTATCATTTAGCACAGTCAAAACTCTTGTATGGAATTGAACAAAGAGAAATAGTTGCGCTTTTAACATAACTCAGGCCTAGATAAAGTTTCACATCTTACTAAGATACTAGCAACTTAGCTAGGCATTTTATCAAGCATATCATGTGCGCAAGTCTAGTTGTGACTAATCAATGAGGCGCCTTGGGTGTTATGCACGAATTTTGAGGAGGACACAAATTAAGCCTACACAAAGTATGTATGATATGGCAAGCAGATAACCGTCATCTAGATATTGAACATGGCATCCATCCAAACATATATTCCATGAAATATAGAGAGAAATCAACTCTTATCTGTCTCGAGTTGTAAGATAAACTTGTGAGAAGTGTTTGCAAGTCGTATCACTGGGCTTGAAGTGAATCTGGCTCCTCGGTGTATCTGCCGCATTGGAGCTGCGAAAATGTAACCCAAGGAGACTGGAGCTGCAAGCTTGTTACGCAAGGAGATTGGAGCTGCAAACTCGTAACGCGAGGAGATTGGAGCTACGAACTTGCAGTAGCAATTCTTCTTCCTTAACCACTCTCGAATTCAAAACAGCTTAATTGAGGTGTGCTTTGAGCTGCGTCCACAGCTATACTGCCCTTCCAAATGTGCTTCGACCTGCTACGGATTGATCCATTGCTCTGTGACTTCTTCTTCCACCGCTAACAAAGCTTTTTAGTAGATTTGTTAATGATCTCTAGGGCTGCACAACGGGTGGGTAGGGTCGGGTTTGGTCTCACCCGCACCCGACCCGCCTCTAACTGGTTTTTATTTTCATCACCCGTACCCGACCTGCCGGGTCCTCGGGTCGGGTCGGGTCTGACTCGCCCAGATGGCGGGTCGGGCGGGTGCGGGTCACCCGCCCAGATAATCATGCAAATTGACTGTAGTACATCCTTAATTACATTTTGACTTTACCCCTACTCACAAATTTTACATAGAATTTACCCCTACTTCTAGTTCTAGTTATCCAAAAATTAGATACATGTCATAATCCTAGTGGTCTCTAAATGAATGGCTACATTTATTTGTTCATTACCATACTACCAGCAAAATGGTTTTTAGCATCTGATACTGAAACTCAAATCGATATTAATACAAATTGACGCCATTCAAATTTAACTGTAGTACTGGCAACAAATGTGTTATATGGCTTCCCTTGCTTAAAAAAATAAACAAAATAATTTGCAAATGAAGTCACAAAAATAAACTGCATTAAGAATCAGCATCTGAATTTCAAGTTCGCAAGGGACAGTTTGGTTTAAACACAGAGAGTTTGAGACCCTTAAGAGTCCAAGCATTGACTGATTATACAAATTAAATTAATCATAATTTTCATGACAATAGAAACAAAACTATGAAAATGAAGGGTTTATCACCTGAATTTAACTTCTACTAGATGCAACATGCAAAATAGAAGAACCTTGATAATCTCTAAAACACAAAATATCATCAGAACCATCGCCAACAAGATATTTTATACAAGTCTACCCATGACCACTTTTTCTTTACTGGATAACATTTTCTGGTCTAACAATTGACTGAAACTGCACTTGATGTAAGGATCATAGTCTGAAGAAGTCACACTCGTACTACAATTTATCCAAATCATACCATAGCAAGGTCCAAACAAACATTTGATTTGGAGAAATTTGTTAGGTTTTTATATGCTAGTGGTAAACCAAACCCATCACTAAAAGTACTAAACATTACCATGTAATTACATTTTACTTTGAGACATTTCATCAAATTCTACACTAAATCCAGTCCACCTAATAATCTAGAGTTCTGAGTTTAATTCTCTATAACAAGCACATGCTGTCATCCAATGATAAGAAACTCAGATTAAACCTCATAAACAGGACAGCTTTACGTATATCAAATTTGCACCAAATCCAGAGGATTCCTAAGATTAAACTTACCTAACAAATTCAGACCCTAATTTCAAACAAAAAAGTGTGACGAGCCTAAAAGATGTCAGTAAATATCAATGGATTCAGATTCAAATCAGTTACATATTCAATGAAGCATGAAACCCAAATTTATAAAACTAAATGCTACGATGAACAGGGAACACTAATATTAAGTTAAGTTGTGCAATATAACAGGGAAGACTAAGTAACAGGGAACACTAATGATAATCTTGTTATCAACATCATCAATTTAATACACTAATGAAAAATCCCCAAATTTTAACTTGAAAAACCCTAGTTCTAAAATTGATTTACAAACACTCAATCAAAACTAGTAAAACCCTATCACAGATTTAGAAACACTCAAAACTAATAAAACCCAAATTTCAATTGCTACTAAATCATGTAATAAACACATTAATTACAATTAGGGCAAAAAGAAACAGTACTTACCTGTAAGAGATTGAACTGATGTCTGATGGTGGTGATGAACTGATGATGCAGTTGGGGAACTTGGGTTCACGGTGGTGGTGGTGGTGGTGTGACTGTGCTCTACTGCTCTGTAAGAAAAAAAGAAGAATGGAACCAGAGTATAGAGAAGAGAAGAACTGAAGAAGATGAAGTTTGGTTTCTGTTTGTGATTCGATTCTCTGTTTTGTTAAAAGTGAATGGCGGGTGGGCGGGTCGGGTCGGGTGAGAGGTGCTATCACCCGCACTCGACCCGCCAGAAGTCGGGTTTAAGAAAAATCACCCGCACACAACCCGTTCATCGGCGGGCCGGGTGCGGGTCGGGTTATTTTGGGCGGGTCGGGTTGGCGGGTTGGGTCGGTTTTGTGCAGCCCTAGATCTCATCGCTGAGATCAGGAACTTCCTTATTCCTATGTCTTTTGTCCGAAAAAAATATATGAAGTGGTTTTCCCTTTTCTAATTTCTCATCTGAAATCAATTAATCTGAACTTCTTCGGGCATTCATGTAGAATGCTGTCATTCGGCCGCAGCTGTGTTGCTTTTTTATTTCAGTGTTTTAAGAGCAATTGCAGCGGGCGACTATACCAAAGAGTAAAGATTAAATTTACTCTTTGGTCGCCCAATATCAAGCGCAACAGACGAGTAAATTTGGTTTTTCCACGACTAAAGCTACAGTACCAGAATATATTTACTCGCGACTAAAAGTATAGTCGCACGCTGTCATACAAAAGCGTTTACGCTAAACGCTACGCTAAGGAAGCGTTATTAAACACGGACGCTTAACCAGAAATACGTTTGATGAGACGCTTTAGAAGGAAAGCGTAAGATGTAACGCTCCCGTATGACAACGTCTGTATGCCCAAACGCAACCCAAATGAGCGTCTCATAGGACGTCCATATGGAATTGTGTTAGTAAGAAAACGCTTCTTTGGGTTCACGTTTCACTTGGGCGCTCACCTGGAGATGAGCCAGGTTTCGGACGCTGCCCGCCTAGTAACTGGACGCTGGTTCCTGTGGACGTCCATGTTGGGTTTGCATGATTATTTAATTGATTGGTTTTCGAATTGGGTTTGCATGATTATCAAGTAAATCAATTTCATATTTTTAGTTTTTCGAATTGGGATATTTTTTGTGATCTTCTTTCTTCTCCTAATTCATATCTATATCTGTTGTTTGTTGGGTTTTCTTGGAGCAGTTAAAATTGGATAAATTTTGCCTTAAATTTTGCTAAACACTTTTCAATTTGCCTAGCTTGTTGCTGTAATTCTGGCAAAGTTAAACTTGTCACAGGCACATGAACTTGATCAATTTCTGAGATATGATTTACCATTTTCTTGTAAAGTGTATGTATGGACTGATTTTTATGTATGAATTCAAACTAATTTTGTGTGTTGTGTGATATTTATGGATTTCAACTTCGTCCTCCTGTATGTTTTGTAAAGTCTGTTTAATCTTTGTAGTTAAAAAAACTTCAATTAATCAATGGGAGATAATGAATACTAATTAGTGTTATGTAGACATAATTGGTTTTGGTTTTGATTGGTTTGAGCGGAGTGATATCTGTTGTTATGTGAATGTGGACTTATCTGCATAGAATTGATCTGATGCGAAATTGCGATTATGATGATGGATGAGCTAAAAACAGACGCTCAACCCACTTCACACGGACGCTCTCCATCTACTCCGGACGCTCAAGCCCAACCTCACGGACGCTCTCCATCTTACTCCGGACGCTCAAGCCCAACCTCACTCTACACAACAGACGCTCAAGCCCTGGTGAGCGTATCTGGTGCACACGCTCTCCTTTGTTCACACGCTCTCTCTGGTGCAACGTTTAGTATGCGCTCTCCAATGTGGGCGTCCGTTAAACGCTTATGTGGGTGGACGTTTTGTGGCTAGACGCTTATGTGAGTAGACGTTTTCTAGGTAGACGTCGAGTAGGAAGAGCGTTTAGTGATAAACGTCCACACATTACAACGCTTAATTTGTAGACGCTCACCCAATACAACGCTTGTTTAACAGACGCTTATTGGTGTAAACGTTCAATATACGTCCACCCACAGAAGCGTACCAAAATGCAAACGCTCTTGTATAGTTGCGTATGATTCCAGAATATGAAACGCTCCCGTGAAGGGCCGTCCAACATGGTACGTCTTCCTATAGGAACGTCCGTGTCCAGTAACGTGCTCCTACAACAGCGTTTTGTAACATACGTTTTTCCTACTCAACGTGCGATCAAATTTAATCTATAACACGTTGTGGAAAACATGAAAAAAAATCAAGTTTTTTTAGTCTTTACTCTTTGGTATACTCGCCTTATTGCAGTTGCCCTAAGGGATGCAACTGAATAGGATTATTCTACTTAAAGAGTGAGACAAGGGCTCATCAAATAGCGCCTTCCAGCTTGATTCAGGATTTTGCCCGAACTTTTTAGCAGATGTCGCAGTGCATATCAAATGACTAAGTTATCCTTTGATTAAACAACGTTATCATATTGTCCTTCACCCAAAGTAAAACCAAAAATTATAACCATTTTCATTATCTTGTTTCTCTGTGCGTTGGTTGTAGAAGCTTCTTCGTCATTTTTTTCTTCTCGAAACCGATTCATCGTCTTCCATTAATCTCTATTCTAATTTTTTTTTATCAAGGGATATTATTGTGTTGCCTTTAATGATACACTAATTCTTTGAATCCGGTACCAACAGGTATCATCCCCCCAGAACAACGTTCTCTTTCAGACCTTTCAACCAATCGATACGACCTCGTAGAGCGGCTTTTGCTAAAACTCGAGCAGTTTCTTGAAAACTCGCCTCGGATATGAAACTTTGGGTATTCAGAGACACCCTCGTTATTCTCAATAAGACGGCTCTATAACAGATCACTTTTTCCAAAGCTCGTCCCATTCGTTCCGTTCGTAACAATCCAATAAGTTCTAATTAGTCAACCTGAGATGTAGCCCTTGTGGAAGAAAGATTAGGTCGGTGTTCAGCTTCAATAGATGAGGCTTCACAAGAATCTTTTCTACTCATGGATAGGCCTAGGCGCCAAGCTTACTCGTTGAATACAAGATGCGATGTGACTCTTCATCCGTGGCAGATAATTAATGAATTATCACTTCTGCAGAGAACTCCATTGTTATTATGGTTAAGGGTCTATCTATGATACTTCTTGGTACCGATTTCCAATTGTGGTGGTTGTCCCACTTGTCGAGTTGAAAACCGCATTACCTTTGTAGTAATTCCGCGACACCCATTAATATTGATGGACTGGTCAAGTTATCTTCAATTCTTGCCTTGCTTCAGGTGAAATTACATATTAAGTAGTCTTGGTTCACGATTAAATTCTTTTATAACAACTCGTTTAAAATAAAGTTTTAGAGATAAGATTAAAAATCTGAATTTAGGAGCACTTGTCGTTAATCAAGAACAAACCCATAAAGAACTAATAGATAATTAACAAATCCATCAACAAAAAATTTCAAACACCTTGACAAATAATTAATCCACCCATAGTTTATACGTGGTAAGAGTTGGCAAACCCCTTATTTTTTTGTTGTTTTTGATGGCCGGAATAGGTAAGATTTTGTCTAAAATTGAAAACACAATGCACTTACAGACCCATCTACGGTTAGGTCGATGATGAATTTCCTAACCATAGATGGGTTTTAAATAATAAGAAGATTATGAACTCCTGACAATGGGAACTATATACGGTTAGAAAATGATAAATTGATAACCATAGATAGTTTCTACAGTTAGTGATTATTTTCTAACCGTAGAAAGTTCCCGCAGTCCGAATAAAAACTCTTAAACACAAATAATGTATGTTCCAATTAGTTTTGAACTACAGTGTCTATAGTTAGGATAACATTTATTAACGCACTGCTCGGTTGAACCCACCAAGCGCTGGTATCTCAAGTTTGGTTGTCAAGTTTAGTTCCAAACCTCAAAGTCGCTTGAGTATATTAATAAAGTCAACTTCGTTAGGTTAGTCTAAGAACATAGAAATGTTAAAACTTACTCTGGTTACTCTTGAAGACCTAAAGACGTATTGAAAACAAAACGAAGACATCATCCTTCAGTTCAAGGTTAGTAACTACAAGACTTGGCTTATTTCATTTCTAACATTGTTCATGCAAGTATTTATTCATTGAAAACATAATATACAAAGTTACGTTACAATGACCTCAGTATTGGTGACTTATTCAGGTACATGTAGTATCAAAAGGTATGATATACATAATTGCTTCGACAACTAAAGTATATAGAGTTACGAAGAATAGTTTATATATAGACTTTGTTGTTTATGACATTACGCTAATTGGTAATTTTTTATTATCTAGTGTGTTGAACTTCCAGGTCAATCCAAACCTTAATAAGTATGTTTGAAAGCAATTCCATGAACAGAGTTTAGGGAAGTAAAGTTATAAAACTTGTTTCAAAGTCAAAATAAGGATTGGATCCCATGATCGATCCCTTGAACTTGTTTTGAGTGTCTATTTATTTTTTATTGGATCTTTATTTGAGGGTAATCTTGTTCGCTATCTCTTCAGGACCGATCCCATGACCGATCCTGAGTGAATTTTGACTCTTGTGTTTATTTTTTTGGTTGGTCTGTTGATCTTTACAGGTTTGTGCAGATATCAAAAGTATATGAATTAGGTTGGAAAGTTTATTTGAATGTCGACATAATTTAAACATGTGTTAAACTCTACTTTCTTAATGTTCAAGAATACACCTTTGATACTCAAGGCAAGATCCCAAGATATTGATTTTTTAATATCATATTTGGTATCAAATTATATGTTTTTCATTCCCATAGATTCGCATATTTCTAGCAAAATATATTAGCAAATTACATGTTATGTGCTAGCTAATCTTAGCTGTCAGAGTAAAAAATAAAATCGGTTATGAGTTCGATATTACTTGGTATTTGCTAATTTCAGAAAAATATTATTATCACATATCTAGAGAATTTTTGAAATTGGTAAATGAAGTATTTCCAATCAATACCTTGGTCAGAATACTACAAATAAGGAGTTTTGTATTCTTGCAAACTCATCCCGGGGAACACCTTCTGTGAGTGTGGGAAATCCAACTTGTTAAAGAGATAGGAATAATCTAACTAGGTAAAACATCTTGCGTTGCCTTTTGTTAAATTTTTCTTTGGGATAAAAAATCCTCTAGTTTTACCGTTAGTGGAAGGCTAGATTGTTATTTAGTTTTCGGATGATTACTTGTGTTTGAACTAACGATGTAGTCATCTTTGATTGATCAAACTTGTTTATTCTACACTAGTTTGTTTGAAGATTTAATTAATACTGATATAAGTGATTCTAGGTCTCTAAGGCCCGTTATGTGCGGTTAATCAGTAGTGGAATCAAGTTATTTTGCAGTGGTTACTTTGAAGATTATAATAGAAGATTGAAGACTTGAAAACTTGAATTTTTGGTTCTGATCTTTGTGTGACTTTATGCGTACTTGTTTCTCTAGGATTCCACAGGCAGTTAATCTTGATAAACACCAGAATTGTAGAAGATCGAACAAACTGTCTAATTGCATTAAGTTGTTTGTATGGAACTTGTTCATCAAGATTGATAATTTTGATAATCATTGTCTTGGTTTGATCTTTTGATCGAAGGAAGTTAATTGACTAACAGAAGATCCTTTGAATCTAATTTATCTCTGATCTAAAAATTGATTCTGGGAGATTCATAAATGAGTTGGTTATTAAAGAAGGTTAGTACTTATTGTTACGGGTTACGATCCAGAGGGGTCGGGTATAAAAGTCTTCACAATGGTTAAACAACTCAGGATATTGGACTCTCTCTTGGTATTCATGTGCTTTGTCCAGATTAGTTTTAGGTGCAAGGATATTAAGGAACTGGGTAACTTAGGGTAGTTTACTTGGTCTCAACTATACGAAGTTGCAGTAGTCAATTTGTGTAGCAGCATAATTCTGAGAGTATTCAAAACTGGAGTAGGTCCCGGGTTTTTCCGCCAAACAGTTTTCCACATTAACAAAATCTTGTGCATTGTGTGATTTACTTTACTTTCGTATTACACTATATAGCTTCATAATTAAAGCAAATACACTTTTACGTTAATCCCTTCTTAGTAACGATCTCATAGTTAGTCTGAATAGAACTTTGAATGTTACCAAGAATCACCTTGTTGAAATAATCTTTTGTTCGTTATTGTTCCGATGAGATTATACAAGGTGAGTCTCCATAGGTTGATATTGAAAAGATTATGGTGTACTTGGTATCCTAGTCATTTCAATTGGTATCATATCAGGCAAACACGCAAAAGACCTAAAAATATGTGTTTGTACGATCTAACCTATTATGACATGAATCAGAATAATGTTATGGAAGAACCGATAAATGTTGTCATCATCTTATGATAACTCTCAAGATAAGATGATTGAAAGCTCATATTATATCCTGATAAATCTAATTCAGAGATTGAAAGATAAGCTACAAAAGAGTTGGCAAAAATCCTAAAGTCGATTAGTTTTTGTCTTTAAAGGTCCAGAAATTGAAAACATAAACTAATGTTCTTCAACAAGAGATCAGGGAAAAGGACCTGCAACTGAATGATTTGTCCGAAGAGAACAAATCCTTCTCAGTTAAAATAAAGGTTTTTGACAAAACTCTAACTCAGGAACGAGAATTTCTAGTTGAAACTCTAACTAAAAAATCGGTTATAATTTCTTCTGATGAAGAATTAAAAAGTCATAATACGACTTTGTCAGGATGTGATAAGGAGCCTAGTTTGGTCACATCTGAAATAAATCTTAATTTCTCTTACATAGGATTGCTACCTATAAGAATCGTTAAGTAAGAAGTAAATGTTGAAATTCGTCCATCTACTGTAGAAGTTGATTACCCTATTTCTGATTACAAAAAAACTCATAATTAGGCAAAAAGGAAAGATTAGAAGGAATATAACTTTTAGTCCATTAACAAGAAACTAGTGTTACTTCAGAATACTATTGTAAAAGTGTTAAAAGAAGTATCTTATCATAAGAACTTAAAAGTTATCCTAAAGTAGCCAAAGTATCCAAAGATCATGTAAAAGTGTTGAAAATGTATACTGGAATAAGTCATTTCCGCACACATGTCGAAACTGTCATGATTCACATGAAGAGTAATCAACATCTGTGGAATAAATCCATAAGAAATAAAAAATGGATGATTTTACCACCACAAAAACCACTAATAAAAAAATTTCAACAAATTATGTTAAGCTTTCAGATGAAAGAAATGAGTTATGTCATAAGGAAATCCTTAGAATGAGAAAATTGTATGAAAATATCATATACAAAATAAAAAGAGATCTTAAGAATTCTGATGTCTCACGTATCCGTTCATCTCTTATTGATATTTATATTCTTAATAGTCACGGTGGAAAGAAGAAAAAAATTCGTATCAGGCAGAAATCCTTTAGAGGAAACATAAACGATATTGAATCTGGTACTCGTTATGGGCATGGAAAAGCTCGCGCCAACCCAACTTAGTTGAGTTGGAAAGTGCACCCTTACCTTGTACTCGACTTGAAAAAGGTGAGGAAGCACGGTAAAACGAGAGCACATGTTATTATAGTCTATGAGAGTCAGAATAAAATCATCATTGATACGAATATTAGTACGGTCTTTCATGATCATAATTGCGATCATAAAAAGTAACCAAGACAAAGTTTTTTGCTCCACATGACTTAGATAGACTAAATGAGTAGTTGCAAACTTATTTCAATATTATCATGTGATATCTCAGTTCATGTATACCAAAATTACAAGTGGTCTTCACTTGAAAAGGTATTTAGGATTTTCGAAAATAACCATGATCAGGTTTAGTTTTCGAAATTTTAGTACCTAACTTAGAATATCTTCTTCCATATTTTGGCATTTTCGTAAGGAGAAATCATTTGCTATTTTTACTCCGGAAAATTTTTCTTACTTGTTTATAAAAATTACTTACTAAGCTATAATTATCTTAGTTCTCATGAATAATTCTTATAAGTATGCCTCCAGTGACTCGCAACATCACTAAGGTAAACAAAGAAAAAGCTCGAAAGGTTGAGAACTGACAGAAAATTGATACTAAGAAGAAGAAGAAGAAGAAGAAGAAGAAGAAAAAGAAGAAGAAAAAAAAATAAAAAAAGAAGAAGAAGAAGAAGAAGAAGAAGAAGAAGAGGCCATAACATCAGGTCAGACTATGATTCATACTGCTCCAATACATCTTAAAAGGAATCGTGTCTCCTATCTTTCGAATTTGAAGATCCGAAAGTAGCTAAGTGGTTCCCCAACGAGGGAATGATAATTTATATCTCTGGTTTTGAGGAGCTCAAAACCAAGTTGTTCACTTCTGTTCGAAACCAGGATTGGCTTAAGAGAAAATCGAGGAACATCTGCTGAACTGGCACACTTGAAGGAACAAGTGGATAAACTAAAAAAGCAAGAGGCTATTGCTGGGAAGTCTCTTGAAAATAGTTTCGAGATATTGAACACTGACAAGGAATCAGTGAACAATCTAAGAAAAGATTCATAATAGTTCTTTATGATTAATCTTTTCGAATAGATTGATAAATTGTTGATAAATTTTAATATTTATGCAAAATCTATTCAAAACTATCAATAAATAAATGATAAGTATTTATTTATAAAAAAATTATGTCATTATTAAATAGTTTGTGATGCAACTCTTGTTCTTATTGAAAATATCTTTGTATTGCTTTCGGTTAAGAGATAAACTTTTGGATTGTAAAAATCTAAGTTTCGTCTCATAAGTGGCTTATTTTCTTATGTTTTGTGACTTTTGATTGATATCATGATTTTTCAAATTTGATCTTATGGATTGTTATATCAAAATCAAAAGAAAGTTTTGATGATTTAACTCATATGTGAGTTCACAATACTAATAATCTATTATATTCTGTAATATGATTGTTCGGTATTCGCATGTGTTTGTGATCGGTTTTAGTCTATCTTGTGGCATTTGATGAGTAATATTATGTTTTAGCTTTTCTCTGGTAAATGTTTTCTTTTATCGTTCTCTTGTTGCAATATGGAATAAGATAAACAAGGGAAAAGTTCTATTATTGAACTTTTGCTTAATGATATATCTTTGTGGGGAGTGTGGGTGTGGAAATTGTTTTCATGATAAATAACTAAAATGATTTCGGTTTTAGTTAGGCTTGTCGAAACTAGGAAAGTATTACTCTAGTTAATAGGTTTCCTGATAAGTAACTAAGTTAATTGTGATCTTAGTTTAGCTTATCAAAGTTAAGAAAAACTTCTCGGATAATAATTTTTCTTGATAAGAAGCTAAGTTAATTTTGACCTTAGCTAACTTATCGAATATGGTGTGTTAGACCTCCAATTGGCTTAGACTCTTATAGATTGAACTGAGTTCTTGTGAACTTGTGAAGTTCTTTTGAATTACTTGTTGTCTTTCAGTCATTGTCATTTTTCGTGATAAAAAGGGGGAGCAATATATGGAGTATAGAGTGATTCCAATCACCTGAGAACGAATATATGTGCTTTAAAAAGTATATATCTAACGGAAAAGAAAAAGTATTAATTAAGGGGGGAACATATCATGTCGTGCAGTATTTACATACTATGAATTTGTTGATGGTGGATTTTTGACAAGCGGTAAAATGTAATATTGCTTTTCGCCTAGCTGCAGAAGCATGAACCAATTATGTATAAATTCCTGACCCGACATCAGAATTATGAATACATGTTGCTATCTTACATTCCGCAAGAGAATTGAGAATGCATATTCAACTCGTGGATCAATTAGCCCTGTATCTCTTTTATATACGTATGCGCCTTCAAAATTTAAGGGTTTTACTTGGCTAAACCCTCGTTGTTTTATGTGCGCTCATGCAAACTACCTGTATTAATTAAAATACGTTAATTATACAAAATTGTGATATTCAGAATAGAGGCTATGACATACTAGAATAAAAACGCCAACTAGATGCATACCATCTAATTGCAAAGTCGTATTAAGCATTATCACAAGTTGCAAACTTCCACGGCTGAATCTCTTGAATATGTTCTGCATGCACTGCATAAAAGTTAATCATAAATGCTAACATTGAATCTCATACAATTGAGAAACTCTAATTAGGCCATGAAAATGGCCACGACATTAACGAATGCTGAAGCTAGTGGTGCATAAGCAATAACCGTGGCACTAGTAAGTGCTAGCCTTGGAAAAGCCCTAGCCACACTCCCAACACCAATGAGTAGCACACATGTGTCAAAAGGCTAGAAAAAGCTAAAAACCAACAAAGCGCCCGCCAAACAAGCACTAGCAGTGCTAGTGGTAGCGCTAGCACTAGCGCTTATGCCTACGCTGCTAGCAGTGCTAGCGCTACCAGCTGCGCGCCAATGCTAGCCTCGCTAGTAGCATTGGCATTTTCCCTCTTTTATCCTTTGCACGTCTTCTCGCTCTTCACACCTGCACCTATGCTTATGCTAGCACCAATCATTGCTCACGTATTTTGAGTCCATGACTCTACTAACTCTCACGAGAAATCAAATCAATTACATTGGGGGATTCTTCATGGGTTTTGGTCTGGTGGTTATAACAACATGCAGCGTGGAAACACCCCATGCGACTTGAATTGTTCCATTTCTATCTACTGTTCATGCAAGTCATTATTCATTGAAAAATATAAAATACGAAGTTACGTTTGTTACAATGACTTCAGTATTGGTGACTTGTTTATTATACATATGATCAAAGTATCAAAAGGTATGATATACATAGTTGCTTCGAAAGCTTAAAGTATATAAAGTTACGAATAATAATTTATATATAGACTTTGTTACTTATGGCACTGCATTAGTTGTTAACTTGTTATTATTTAGTGTGTTGAACTTCCGGGTGAATCCAAACCTTAATAAATATGTTTGAAAACAATATCAAGAACATAATTTAAGGAAGTAGACTTGTGAAACTTTCTTCAAATTCGATATAAGGTTCATGACCGACCCATGGAAGAGGAACGATCCCTAGTGGGAATGATCAATTTCAGGGCCGATACCTTGACATGATCAATCCCAGGACCGAAACTAAGTGAGTCTGAATTTTGTTTTACTGTCTCGATAGGTCTATTAATCTTGGAGGTTTTGTGCAGATATCGAGAAGTATATAAGTTAGATTGGAAAGTTTATTAGAATGTCGACATAATGATTTAAACATGTGTTAAACTTTATTTTCTTAATGTTCAAGAATACACCTTTGGTCTAAAGGAAAGATCCTAATATACCGATTTTTCAATGCCATATTCGGTATCGAATTATATGATTTACATTCCCAGAGGTTTACATATCTCTAGCAAACTGTATTAATAAATGGACTATTTAACCGATGATACCCAGTAAATGACCAACACCTAAATTTAGTACCCAACATTTTAAATTTTTAAAGGATAGGACTCGGACTCGTCATTGACTGTCAAGTTAAACCATTGATTATACATTATGTTATTTTAAAAAACTAAATTAATAATAATTAACATTTATTTAACGGTGTTAATTAACCGTTAGCACATAACTCTTGAAAAAATGTGTGACCCAACCATTTTTATCTTGTGGTCAGAAATGGATTGCTCCTACGGTTCAAATGAATTAATTCAAAAAAAATATGTGACTTAACCACTTTAATCTCGTCACACCTTTTCTACCATCTTCATCTTCTTCCTTCTCCTCTGCACCTGTAAGTCTAATTTTTCCTTTTAATTTTTTCGTTCTCCAACGAGGAAGAAACCTAAGAAATATAGAAACCAAGAGGTGATTGATCTGTTATCATCACGTTCAAAGCTAATTGATTGCAAAAAAATTGTTATACAAAGATTAAAACTGATTCGTGGGTTTTGTCATCTTTAAATCCTATTTGAAGCTTGGGTATTTCTATAATTTTGTTTTATCTGTTTTCGTATTGTTTATGAATTTAGGGATTTTTTTTAGGGTTTAATAAAACAAAGAAGAAGAGAGAAATTAAGAATGGAAATGTTGTATATTCTCATATAATATAGACCTTGTGTTTTGTTTTCAATTCGTGGATTGAAATTTATTAGTGGGTTCTCTGTTTAGATGAATTAGGTGGGTGTGAGCACTGGAGGAACCATAAGTTATTTTATATATTAGCTTTTGAAAGACCGTGTCTGTTGATTCTAGATTTGTTGAGATTATGACACATTTTAATTAACGTTTAGACATATACTGCCATTGTTAGAAATATAAAGGTAATAAAGTAACTATAACTATTTTGTTACGGAAAAATTATAAAGTTTGGTCAACCTGGTTCTTTGACAGTCAATCACGGGTCTAAGTACCATCCCATGATATTTAAAATGATGGGTACCAAATTTAGGTGTTGGTCATTTACCGGGTACCGTCGGTTAAATAGCTATTAATAAAGTTCATGTTATGTTCTAGCTAATCTTAGTTGTCGGACTAAAAGTGAAATCGATTATGAGTTGGATATTACTTGGTATTTGCTAATTTCAGAAAGATATTATTATTGCATATCTTGAATTTTTTTGAAATTGGTAAATAAAGTATTACCAATCAATGCCTTGGTCATAACACTATAAATATGGAGTCTTGTATTATTATAAACTCATCACAAAATACACCTTTTCTAAGTGTGGAAAAACCAACTTGTTAAAGAGATAAGAGTAATCTAATAAAGTGTAACATCTTGCATTACCTTTTGTTAAAGTCTTCTTTGGGATCAAGAAGCATCTAAAACCATTAGTGAAAGGCTAGATTGTTATTTAGTTTTTGTTGATTATTTGTGTTTGAACTAACAGTGCAGTAATTTTCGATTGATCCAACTTGTTTACCCAAGGTCTTGTTCTTCTGCTATAAGATCACTCAAATTTGTTTGAAGATTTAACTAATACAGATCTAAGTGATTCTGGATCTTTAGGGTAGAATTATTGAGCAATCAATGTTAACAAATTCCGTTATGTGCGGTTGATCAATAATGGAATCAAGTTGTTTTGCAGCAATTACTTTGAGGATAACAATTGAAGATTGAAGACTTCACGAATTTCAAGAAGCATCTAGTACTAGTGGTGAAAGGATAGATTGTTATTTTGTGTTTGAACTAACGGTGTAGTAATCTTCGCTTGATCAAACTTGTTTATTACAAGGTATTTCTCTTCTGCTATAAGACCACTCAAGTTTGTTTGAAGATTTGACTAATACATATTTAAGTGCTGGATCTGTAAGGTAGAACTATTGACTAAATCAATGTTAACAAATTCTGTTATGTATGGTTGATCAACAAGGAATCAAGTTGTTTCACAAAAATTACTTTGAAGATTATAATTGAAGATTGAAGACTTGAAGAATTTTCTTTTTTTTTGTTCAGATCATTGTGTGACTTTATGCAAACTTGATTCTATGGGATTACTCAAGCTATTTATCTTGATAAAAACCAGACTTGTAGAAGATCGAACAAACTGTCTAGTTGCATTAAGTTGTTTGTATGGAACTTGTTCATAAAGATTGATTATTACGATAATCATTGTCTTGGTTTGATATTTTGATCGAAGAAAGTTAATTGACTAACAGAAGATCCTTTGACTCTACTTTATCTTTGATAAAGATTGATTCTGTGAGATTGATAAATGAGTTGGTTATTGAAGCAGGTAAGTCCTTTACTGTCTCGTGTTACGATCCAATGGTGATAGATGCATAAATCATCACAGTGGCTAAACTACTCAAGATACTTCATCTCTGATCTATCTTGGTATTCACATGCTTTTAGTTGTCCAGATTAGTTTTAGGCGCATGGATACTAAAGGAACTGGGTAACTTAGGGTAGTTTTCTTGGTCTCAACTATACAAACTTGCAATAGTCAATTTGTATAGATGCATAATTCTGAGAGTATTCAAAATTGGACTAGGTCCTGGGGTTTTCTGCCAAACAGTTTTCCTCGTTAACATAATTTTGTGTGTTGTGCGATTTACCTTACTTCCGGTTTATATTTTTTAGACTTATAATCAAAGTAAATACACGTGTACATTAATCCCTTTTTGGTAATAATCTCATAGTTAGCTCCAATATAACTTTGACTATTACCAAGAATCACCTTGTTAAAATAATATTTTGGTCGTTATCGTTTCGATAAGATTATACAAGGTGAGTGCATAGGTTGATATCAAAAATATTATGGTATACTCAACATTTTTTAAACCTAACCATAGATATATGTGTTAGCCAATAACTACTTGCAAAAATAGTCTACGGTTAGGAAAAAATTTCTTACACCTAATCGTAGATGAATCTATTGCAAATAACTAAGTGCATAGACTGTCTACGATTAGTTAGAAGATATATTAACCTGGCTGTAGACTGTTAAACCTAACCGTACACTTTAAATCTAGTCGTATACTACCACGTATGATTACTTCAACACTACTAAACCTAACCATTGGTTTGTCTGGTATATTTGAAAATTCTATTTGTTTGTTGTTCTAGGGGGAAAACTAATAAAAAGGTGAAAGGGTAAATCGTAAAGAATACAAGAGATCAAAATCTTATAGGGCTAGTTGTTTGTTTTGATAAAGTGATAATTTTAAGTTTGTTCCATGAAACTCTTGAAGATTTGTTTTAGACCTAAATTCGAATTCTAAACTAGCAGATTTATACAAAGGAGGATACCGATATTAAAAAGAACTAAGGCTATGGATTCCAATACTACTCATGATTGGTTTATTAAAATTATAAAGATTTTATTTATTCTAATCATCATTAAATTCATTTTTATTTTTAACTCACCGTTAACCATTTAAACTCTCAAAAAACACATGTATGTATTAAGCAAAGATTATCAAATAAATTAATATAAGCATAACCTATCAAATTGAAAGACAAATAATTAAGAGAATTATGTTATCAAATAAAAACTCTGCAAAACGGTGATTGAGTAAATTAATAATAAGATTAAAATAAATTAAATTATTAAGAAATATTACCCAAAAATCGTGTAATAGATAGCTTCCTCCATTGCCTCGGTGTGAAAATTAGTTCATCAAAATTATTACTCTCTCAATAACATGGTTCAAAATATTTAGAAAGAAAAACTAATAACGCAGAATTTTACTTCGCCTATTTCTGTTTCAAACACTATATTGTCATGGTTCTCTAAAGTGTCTTTTTTGTCGCTGAAAAAGACAGAAAAGATAACTGTCGGATTAATGACAGTTCTCTTGCGTGTAGAAGAGAAGAGAAACAATTACGGTTTTTCTTCGACTATTCTCAGGTGAAGTTTCTTCTTCCTTTTCATCTTCTTCCTCGATCAGTAGGTGAAATTTTTTCGAACACTTTCTCTATTGATTCTCCGTTCTCCCAAACTTTTATGTGATGCTCTCCTCGACTCCTATTTATACTACAACAACCAAATTTCGTACAAATCTTTTCTCAATCTCCAAATATCTTTTCGGCCAAAGATGTCTTTTGCCATATGGAAAGTGGACTAACAGAGCAACCGAATACGCATTTCGCCTCGACTCTGTCTCACAGGTTATCTATCATAATAGACGATTTTAAGGGTCACACATGTGTGTAAGCAGGATTGAAGAGAGAATACTTACATATTGTTGATGGTAACACTTACTTTCTGACGATCTGTAAACAAAAGAAATATGATGATTTCTTAGGAAATCGACCATATATGAGGATGGGAACATCCATTCACCTTATAGTCATGAAATCACAACCCTCTTGTAGTGCTCAATAGAGACAACTTTGTCTTCAGCTTCAGCATTTGATGATAAACCCTTGAAACTTGTAGAAATTTACTCTTTTTCTTCGATCCCTTGTTGTCTTGAAACTTCCTTTTGGATTTCTTATTTTCCTTGGCTTCCCCTAATGAAATTACTACATAACTTTTTGAGTTTTTTTGATTTTTTTTTTGAAATGAATGATACAAACCATGAAATTTTACTTGTTGTTGGGGAATGATGTTTGCACTTGATTCTTCAAAACTGTTGGTAACATAAATCTTAAGAAAAATTACATCTAGTGTAATGTTGTTTCCTTTGTTTCTTGTAAACTTTGAACGTCTTCAACTTCTTCATGAATTAATGTTTCTCCGCTTGTTGCTGATGATGGCTTTCTATTAAGAGAGGGTCATAATTCTTTGACTAAGACTACAAGATGAGGCTAGTTTTGATGTCACCCTCATGGTTAGCACTCAGAGATCAAAAAGTGCGGAAGTGGTGCGAGGTTGAGTAGCTCATCATTCTACTTGGATTTTATGCAGATGAAACACTCTAAGAGGACATTTGAGGGTTTGGTGTCTTACTCAAAAGGGTAGCCTCCACTAATGATTGGTTAGTTCTGTCTTTCTGGCCTTTCCTTTTGGGCTAATTTTCCCTAGCATGGATGGTTGGGTCCATCACGATTACTCCCTCAAAGGCCAAGAACATAGATGTTAACTTATTTATCACTTTTAATTTCAATATTTTCGGCGAGAATCAATATGTAAACTTAGCTAAAAAGATACTATGTGACTCTAATAGTTGGAGATTTTTTGGTACAACTAAAAATTTCTCCCTTACCCCCAAACTTAAATCTAACATTGTCCTCAATTTTCTAAAGATGAATAAATTAAAGCATGGATAAAGACGAACTGTTACAACTTAAAGGAAATAACGAAGGATATTACTATACATAACCAAGTACCATAAGCATATGGGTTGCCTCCCCTAAATCGTTAAGTTTAAAGTCTTTATCCAGACTATAGAATACTACCAAATAGATAACCACCTTTCCAATTCATATAGAAGTAGTTGAAACAATTGTGGGTCATCAGAACCAAATAGCTTTGACACAAAAATAAGGAAACTATATTGAGCCAAGATAATGGATAGACGAAACACTACTTTATCTAAGCTTTCTAGAGTTATCTGGGGTGCTCATTTATACCAAATATGATTGTCTAGATAAACTAATTATATCAAACGAAATTCTTTAACAACTAAATCTCCTGATGAACAGTATCAGGAGGGTCAGGTTGCGGGGTCTGGAAAAACTCAAGTAAGACCGTAGACGCACAAAGCTTAAATCCCAAGTGAGGAACTTTAAGTAGGGATACTTGACAATAAAAAGAATCATCGCTACCCCCAAAATTTAGGTAATTATTACTCTGAGATAGACCTAAAACTATCGCTTGGATATCAGGGTCTTTAGAGTCAAAAAAATAGTCAAGAGCTCCTTCTAGAGTTTGGTCACACAACTAATCTAAAATGATACTATCAGCACATTAAACTAAGGAATCATCAAATAAAATGTTTAGAAAAGGATCATGAACTAATTTGTTAATCATATTCACCTCTTCTAAATCATCGATCTCAGAAGGTTGTCTACTAACATTAAAAACATTTAGTTCAAAAGTCACATTACTAAAGGATAAGTTCATTGTTCTGATTCTACAGTGATTACAACATTAGACGTAGCCAAGCATGGACGACCAAAAATAACTGGTATTTGAGCCTCTAGATTCTGAACAGGTTGGGCGTCTAGTACAAAGAAATCCACATGGTAAACAAACTTACTGCTCTGAATCAAGGCATCCTTGATAACGCTATAAGGGATTTTAATAGACCTATCCACTAATTGAAGTGTCATTTTGGTTGGTTTTCGCTCACCAAGACCTAGCTGGTTGTATACATGATACGGTAATAAGTTCACACTAGCTCCTTAGTTAAGTAATGCTTTCAACTGAGTGATCATCGACCACACAAGATATGGTGGGGCACCTTGGGTCTTTATACTAAGGGGGAGTCTTGTTCTGAATGATTGAACTTACTTGACCAACTAAAAGGACTTCCTTATGTAAATTAAGGTCACGCTTTTGTGAACAAAGATCTTTAAGGAACTTGTCATATACAGGAACCTGTGTAATTGCCTTTAATAATGTAACATTAATGTTGACACGTTTAAATATTTCCATTATTTCGTTGAAGTGTGATTCCTTCGTACGATAAGCTAGGTAACACTGTGGATAAGGGGCTTTGGGTTCATAAGACCTGGATAGGTCAGGACCCTTAGAAGTATCCTCAGATACTTTACCAGACTCTTCAACTTTCGATTCAGATGGTTCAGATGAAGGAGGGTTTATAATCGAATCTGTATTCTGGGGCACTGTCACCTTATTGTCAGCCAACTTATCGCTCCTAAAAGTTGTAGTAAAATTCACATGATTGGATGGTTTTTCTCCTATGAGATTATGGTCAATTTGACTATGGAACTTTCATCTTTCACTTAGTGTTTTATCTATCTGGCCTACTTGGAGTTCCAACTTAGCAAGAGTTTGGGAATTAGAATGAAAATTTTGCTGGGTTATCTGTTGAAATCTAAGTTTGCTTTATGCTAACATATCAAGAAATTCTTCTAAGCTAGTCATTTTCTTCTTTGAAGGGTCTCGAGAGTAGGTGGGCACTAATAGTTCTTAGGATCACTAAACCCTGGAAAAACTTGGGGATTATTAGTCTGACCTTGGTTTTGACCCTTAGACCAAGAAAAATTAGGATGATTCCTCCAACCTAGATCATATGTCTTATAAGCGGGTCATACTTCTGATGGTTGTCATATCTAGAGTTATTGTGTAGAGCATTGAATTGTTCATCGCTACTTTTCCTTCCCAAAATAAAGGGTTAGGATCATTTTCATAACTTAAGACTTGGGAAGCAATTGTCCAATTATCGGTCTCAACAAATGGATTGTGTTTAGAATGACTCAATTATAATGCTTCTAACCTTCTAGATAATATATCATACCTAGCATCCGACTCACATTTTGTTTTTACCAAGTTGGTACTACCTCTATTAACTAGAAGTCTTTTAGGAGGTTCTACAGAGGACTCCCACTATTGGGATTTTTCATCCACATCTTTTAAAAATGAATATGCTTGATCATCAGTTTTATTTAAGAACCCACCTACACACAATGATTCGACTATGGCTTTGGTTGAATACTCTAACCCGTCAAAAAGAATCTAGACTAATTTGATTTTATCAAATCCATGGTGGGGACATTGTGATAAAAGATCATTGAATCTTTCTAGAAACATATAAAATGACTTTCCCTCTTGTTGCATATTAACACTAATTTTCTGTCTAATTGAAGCGGTTTTATGCTTTGAGTATAAATTCTGGAAGAAAAAAAATAGTGGTAAGTTTATCCCATGTGGTTATTGAATCAGAAAATAAGTTATGCAACCATGACTCAGTTTTACCTTTAAAGGAAAAAGGAAATAACATAAGTTTCAAGACTTAATCATAAAGGTCTTTAATCCTAATTGTCCCACAAATTTCCTCGAAGTCCCTCACACGAAAGTAAAGGTTTCAATCATCTTTCCCTAAGAAAACATGGATCATCTGAATGATACCAGGTTTCAACTCATAATTAGTTTTAGTAGCATGCAAATTTATTCACGATAGTCGGTTGGACCTAGTGGGGTACATTGCTATTGCCGGCAAGTCGGAATACTAGGAATAACTTCCTCACAAAGAGACAAATTCTCAAAACTAAAGTTTTCAAAAACATGGTTTTTATTATCGTTCACTAATCAAACGACCAATAGAATGTCTTTTCCAGACATGCAAACAAAAGGATTTGGGCGGCCTAGGGATACACTAAAAAAATCCTAAGTGGAAGGAAATTCTACACAAGCATCAACAAGGTTGACTCGACCAATTCAAACCTATTGAATCTAGCACAAAAAAACATGATGGACTTTGATTGTTTCAAGACCAACTTATATTGTTAGAAAATGTAACTAGTTACAGGCCTAGCGAATCTCTCCATAATTGTCAGAATTAAATTATGTCGAAGAGACACGAGATAAACTCTAAGTAGCTTGAATAACCTTACCTCTTTGGCATGTTTCCCTGGGTTACAAGGAGTCTCTAATCAACTTAAAGTAATCTTCTTGACCCTTGAGTTAAGTTATTAAGGTAACCAGTACTTGAAGTCCTTTCAAAGGATTTTTCAATAAGCTCGTTACCTTATCGGTCTTCCTTATAGTTAAATTTTAAAGCTTAGGTTGACCATACTAGGTTGAAGGTTCAAGTACATACTAGGTTGACCTTGTGAATTTGTATCTTAATTGATCATCCAAAGGATTCCTTGTTTTACAATCTTGAAAAAAAATTATGTATCTGAACGTATCGATTGTACAAGGTTTGTCCATACAGGTTCACAAACAAAAAAGTTGGTGGTGAACTAAGTACCTCTCCTTTTCAGTTTCTAAAATAGATTACGTCGATGTCGGGGAGTTGTATATGATTCCTGTTGTTCTCAAAAAAATAATAAAAAATAAAGCTAAGAAGTCACATATTATCCAGGAGAGTGATGCTAAAGTCCTAATTGACAAAACTAGTACGCAAAATTTAGTGGCTTTTTACTCTTATAGACTCTCAATGAAAAAATTTGAATGGTATATTCATAAGTGCATATTTTCTCTGTATTTTGAGTGTTATTTCATGCTAGTATTTGCTAGTTTTTTTTGTGAATTATTGTATATTATTTTTTTTTGTTTATTTATCTTTTATTAGGTGGATTCATCTAAAGAAGTAAATTGACACTTAATTGTACGAGAAAAGAAGTGATATCAGTGAAGAAGGCCAAAAACCAGGTGGAACTTGTTCAAATCCAGTATTTCTCATCATAATCTCGTAGAGAACGCCAACGGCAAAAAAATGAAATCATTCCGACTTCGTATGAAGAAGTTATGGGCAAAAAGAGGAAATATGCTTGTCGGTTTCACAAAACTGACACTGTAATAAAAGTTTAATTGAAATTATAAAGGCGCCATCGAGTTTTACTAAGGCATACTAATATTTAAATAGTAATAAAGGCGTCTGCCTTTTACTATGGGCACCACCATCTTCTCCCATTTAATCGAGAAACTAGGAATCTACGTGTTTGAACTCGGTGCTGCCATTAAAGGTGATTTTGGGGTATTCTGTTGAGCTCGAGAATGGAACAACGAGGATGATAACTAATGGGTTTGATTTTTTGGTGATCCTTGCTAGTGATAAAGAAGATTGATGGCTGCTGCCATAAACAATGGTGATGTTTGATCGAGCAGAGACATTGGCAAGACATGACAGATGGAATTGTGATTGATGAAGCTGTCGATCCTGGCAGTGAATCGATTATCTAGTTTCTGGTAGCTAGTAAAGAAGACATTTGAAGAATTAAAGTGAACTCGAGATAGGCAGTGAGGCTGTTGACTTGAAGTTTACAGCAGAGAAGAAACATATGTGGTTCCTTCTCGGTGATTAACAGAGTAAGGTTGATGATGATGAGTAGTTTGCTGCCATAATTGAGATCGATTTGGACTGATAATGAGGCTGTCGATGATGGATTCAGTGAGGATAATTGGTAGTGGGTTTGCTGTGATGCAATGGTGATGGTGATCGATGGAGTTATTCTGCCATTAATGAAGCTTTCTGGCAGTGAGACAAGCAAGGAACTTGTGTTCCTGTTGGTGATTAACTCGAACTGAGTTTGTTGATGGAAGATGGAATCAAGATGGTTGGTTCATGGCAGTGAGAAGAAACTTAAATCTGTGGTTGGGTTGGAGTTGTTAGTAGTAGTGATGGTGATTTGGGTTCGCTGTGGCTATCATATTTCGGTTATTGATAGCAGAAGAGGGTATTGGAACTTGATGTTGAAGCTCGAGTGATGATGGTGACTGGTCGATAGTTGAGAGAAGCTTGGATAATTAGGACGAGATATTGGCAGAGAAGAAGAGAAGATATGGTGACAGAATATATAGGAGCAATTAAGAGTTTTTAAGAAACTCATATGTTTTTAATTTTCTCGACGGGTGAGAACTATCGAGGAAGTGGCCGGAGTAAAGATAAAAGTGAGGAGAAAAATTATTTCTCAATGGCTGTTGTCATCGAGGCAAAAAGAACGAAAAGTGGAAATTCAGAACAAAAATATTTTCTCGACGGGAATTACTCATCGAGAAACTGGAAGTAGCCGTGAAGTAATGGGCTGGGATTGGGCGTGAGCCCATTAGCTACTTTAGCTACTCTTTACATAGCCAAGACTTGGTTTTGACCTATTTTTAGCATATTTTGATATTTTTGAAACCTATTTCGACCGGGATTCGATTACGGGTACATCTATAACTTGAGACACCTATTTAAGAGACTCTTTTAATTATTTATGGAGAGGAATCTATTCTTTTATCAAGTTTTTATAGAGAAGAACACAAGAGAAAAAAGCTAGGGTTTTGGAGCGATTTCTTCACCATAACTATTTCTTTTCTACTTTATCATATGTATACCATGGATTTCACTACATCCATGAGTAGCTAAACTTCTTATTGATTGAGGATGAATTCTAAGTTCTAATACATGATTCAATTTAGTATCCAAATATATTTTTTTACTATTTCACATGATTATAGTTTGGTTTTACTAAAAATTAATGATTATGATTTATTGATAAATTGTTTAGGTGGCCAATTAAATTAGTTTGTTAGTAAATCTCATGCTAATAAAGTGTTAGGATATCCATAATTGTTGAATAACTCTTATACAAGTAGAAATTGTGAGACCTTGCAGAAGGATTCTGTGAAGCAATCACAAGTAAAATCAACACTAGAAAGTGAACCGAGCTTACTGAGTTTAACTACTAGGATCAAACCTAAATTCACAAAATATAAAAATTCGATTGAATAACACCTTGCGATCGTACTTCATGGTGGTTCAGCCGGATAAAATCTAGTGATTAAGCGTACATGGTACCCAGTGAAAATAATAAATTTTGGGGATAACTAACCGTAACTGTTATCCTACGGTTGGTGATAATCAGTGATTAGTAGAGAATGGATGAATATACTAATCTGATGATTATTTAGTAATGAAGAAGGATTTCTCGATCATATTTCTCCCAATTTCTTGGATTCTTATTATTTTTAATTGCTTTGTTAGTTATATTCAACCTAAAACAAACCCCCTTTGTGACTTTCGACAATTAAAACACCTTTCTCTCTGTGGGAACGAATCTTATTCACTACTATATTATTTATTAGTGAAGTAGAAGATAAGTAAAATAATTTGTGCACCTAGGACACGCATCATATATTTCTTGTATTTAATTTTTTAGATGCATTAATATTCCAATAACTTATAACTAGGGGCATGTTCTCTACCTGCTTGGGCTCGACCAAATAATTTGTTTGTGCTTGTATCTCTTTATCTCCAGTATTTGTCCAACAATCAGGAGGGTGATTTCTATAAAAAAATATTTTTTTTGCAAAAACCGACTCTGACATGGGAATTTTGGGTCCCATGAAAGTTCAGTCGGAACCTATTATCCCATGTGGGGGTCACTATTCCATATTAGGGATAGATATTTAGGGAGTTTTTCTTAATGTCCGGTTAGCAAAAAGGTTTTCAATTTGCTTAACAAAAAAAAAAAAACACAATTCTAATTTATAAGTTTCCATGTTCCTATATTTCATATTACGGGTATTGTTATTATCTTGTAACAACCCAGCTGTATGCGATCTTTGGAATTGGAAACAAAGAAAGACTGGCTAGTTTAATGGTTATGTGTTTTATCTGATGCCTATGAATTTCGAATCCCACCTAAAGTAAAGTATAAGAGGTGTCTAAACTAGGTAAAAATATTAAGTTACCCTCATTATTAAAATATAATCCCAAGTCTTATTCTTTTAAAACTGAGACTTATTCAAATCATTTTCCTCACAACCAAAATTAAAACCTAACTACATCTATCGATTTAAAGGTAATTTCATTCTCCTGTTTTTTTTTCAAACTAAACATCGTTGATTGCAACTCGTACTTTTAATTATGCCTGTAATAAGTTTATCCATCCAAAAATTTAAAATTCCAATAAATAAATAAAAAAAATGGTTTTATATGTTTAACCAGAATTGGTCGTTATTGATCGATTCCTATAATAATCAGTCGGTGTTCATGACCACGTAGACCGATTGTTCCACGAGGAGACTACAACTTGAGACACCAATTTATGAGACTCTTCTAATTATTTATGGAGTGGAATCTATTCTTTTATCAAGTTTTTAGAGGGAATAACACAAGGGGAAAGAGCTAGGGTTTTGGAGCGATTTCATCACCATAACTATTTATTTTTATACTTTATCATATGTATACCATGAATTTCACTACATCCATGAGTAGCTAAATTTCTTATTGATTGAGGATGAATTCTAAGTTCTAATACATGATTCAATTTAGTATATAAATATATATTTTTATTATTTCACATGATTATAGTTTGTTTTACTAAAAGTTAATGATTATGATTTATTGATAAATTGTTTAGGTGGCCAACTAAATTAGTTTGTTAGTAAATCTAATGCTAGTAAAGTGTTAGGATATCCGTAATTGTTGAATAACTCTTACACAAGTAGAAATAGTGAGACCTTGCAGAGTGATTCTGTGAAGCAATCACAAGTAAAATCAATACTAGAAAGTGAACCGAGCGTACTGAGTTTAACTACTAGGATCAAACCTAAATTCAAAAAATATAAAAATTCGATTGAATAACACCTTGAAAGCGTACTTCAGGGTGGTTTGGCCGGATAGAATCTAATGATTAAGCGTACATGTTACCCAGTGAAAATAAGGAATTTTGGGGATAACTAACCGTCACTGTTATCCTACGGTTGATGATAATCTGTGATTAATAGAGAATGAATGAATATACTAATTTTATGATTATTTAGTAATGAAGAAGGATTTTTCGATCATATTTCTCCCAATTACTTGGATTCTTAAAATTTAATTGCTTTGTTAGTTATATTCAACCTAAAACAAACCCCCTTTGTGACTTTCGACAACTAAAATACCTTGCTCTCTTTGGGAAGGAATCTTATTTACTACTATATTATTTATTAGTGAAGTAGAAGATAAGTAAAATAATTTGTGCACCTAGGACACGTATCATATATTTCTTGTATTTAATTTGTCATATGCATTAATATTCCAATAACTTATAACTAGGGGCCTGTTCTCTACCTGCTTGGGCTTGACCAAACAATTTGTCTGTACTTGTATCTTTTTGTCTCCAGTATTTTCCAACATTCAGGAGGGTGGTTTCTAAAAAAAATAAATTATTTTTATTCTTTCTAACAAACATCAATATTTTTTTTATAAAAACTGACTCCTACGTGGGAATTTTGGGTCCTATGACAGTTCAGCCGGAACCCACTAGCCCTATATGGGGTTCACTATTCCATATCAGGGATAGATATTTAGGGAGTTTTTCCCATTGTCCGGCTGTTTTCAATTTGCTTAATAAGAAAAACAAAACAAAAAAAAAACAATTCAACTTATAAGTTTCCATGTTCCTATATTTCATATCACGGGTATTGTTATTATCTTGTAACAACCCAGTTGTATGTGATCTTTGGAATTGGAAACAAAGAAAACCTGGCTAGTTTAATGCCTATGTGTTTTATCTGATGCCTATGAATTTTAAATCCCACCTAAAGTAAAGGATAAGAGGTGTCTAAACTAGGTAAAAATACTAAGTTACCCTCACCATTAAAATCTAATCCCAGATCTTATTCTTTTAAAACTGAGACCTATTCAAATCATTTTCCTCACAACTAAAATTAAAACCTAACTAGATCTATCGATTTAAAGGTAATTTAATTCTCCTGTATTTTTTTCTTCTTGTTTTCAAACTACACATCGTTGATTGCAACTCATTACTCTTAATTATGCTTGTAACAAGTTTATCCATCCAAAACTTTAAAATTCCAATAAATAAATAAATAAAATGGTTTTGTATGTTTAACCAGAATTGGTCGTTATTGATCGGTTCCTATAATAATCAGTCGGTGTGCATGACCACGTAGACTGATTGTCCTACGGATAGACTACAACTTGAGACACCTATTTAAGAGACTCTTCTAATTATTTATCGAGAGGAATCTATTCTTTTATCATTTTTTTAGAGAGAAGAACACAAGGGGAAAAAGCTAGGGTTTTGGAGCGATTTCATCACCATAACTATTTCTTTTCTACTTTATCATTTGTATACCATGGATTTCACTACATCCATGAGTAGCTAAACTTCTTATTATTGAGGATGAATTCTAAGTTCTAATACATGGTTCAATTTAGTATATAAATATATTTTTTTACTATTTCACATGATTATAGTTTGGCTTTACTAAAAATTAATGATTGATTTATTGATAAATTGTTTAGGTGGCCAACTAAATTAGTTTGTTAGTAAATCTAATGCTAGTAAAGTGTTAGGATATCCGTAATTGTTGAATAACTCTTATCCAAGTAGAGTGAGACCTTGTAGAAGGATTCTGTGAAGCAATCACAAGTAAAATCAACACTAGAAAGTGAACCGAGCGTATTGAGTTTAACTACTAGGATCAAACCTAAATTCAAAAAATATAAAAATTTGATTGAATAACACCTTGAGAGCGTACTTCAGGGTGGTCCGGCCGGATAAAATCTAGTGATTAAGCGTACATGTTACCCAGTGAAAATAATAAATTTTGGGGATAACTAACTGTAACTGTTATCCTACGGTTGGTGATAATCTGTGATTAATAGAGAATGAATGAGTATACTAATTTGATGATTATTTAGTAACGAAGAAGGATTTCTCGATCATATTTCTCCCAATTGCTTGGATTCTTATTATTTTTAATTGATTTGTTAGTTGTATTCAACCTAAAACAAAACCCCTTTGTGACTTTCGACAACTAAAGCACCTTGCTCTCTGTGGGAACGAATCTTATACTTCAAAGTGTAAGCCAGAATAAACCAATATCCTTGTTTGAGCTTGTTCTCCTATACTGATGCCCAAGGTTACCTCGTTTCGTTGCTTTTGATTTACTACTATATTATTTATTAGTGAAGTATAAAATAAGTAAAATAATTTGTGCACATAAGACACGCATCATGTATTTCTTGTATTAAATTTTTTAGATGCATTAATATTCCAATAACTTATAACTAGGGGCATGTTCTCTACCTACTTGGGCTCGACCAAACAATTTGTCTGTGCTTGCATCTCTTTATCTCCAGTATTTGTCCAACATTAAGGAGGTGATTTTTATAAAAAAATTATTTTTATGCTTTCTAACAAACATCAATATTTTTTTACAAAAACCTACTCCGACATGAAAAATTTAGGTTCCATAACAGTTCAGCCGGAACCCACTATCCCCATGTGGGATTCGCTATTCCATATTAGGGATAGATATTTAGGGATTTTTTCTCAATGTCCGGTTAGCAAAGCTGTTTTCAATTTTCTTAACAAAAAAAAAAAGAAAAAAAACAATTCTACTTTATAAGTTTCCATGTTCCTATATTTCATATTACGGGTATTGTTATTATCTTGTAATAACCCAGCTGTATGCGATTTTTGGAATTGGAAACAAAGGAAACCTTGCTTGTTTAATGCCTATGTGTTTTACCTGATGCCTATGAATTTTGAATCCCACCTAAAGTAAAGGATAAGAGATGTCTAAACTAGGTAAAAGTACTAAGTTACGTCACTATTGAAATCTAATCCCAAGTCTTATTCTCTTAAAACTGAGACCTATTCAAATCATTTTCCTCACTACTAAGATTAAAACCTAACTACATCTATCAATTTAAAGGTAATTTTATTTTCTTTTTTTCAAAGTAAACATCGTTGATTACAACCCATTATTTTTAATTATGTTTGTAATTAGTTTGTCCATCCAAAAATTTAAAATTTAATAAATAAATAAATAAAATGATTTTTCATGTTTAAATAGAATTGGTCAATTCTATAATAATCAGTCGGTGTTTATAACCACGTAAACCGATAGTTTTGTTAAATCTTTCATGGTTGAAGAAGATCAATACAGAATCAGTCAATATGGACAATCATATCGACCGATTCTAGATAAGGAAAATATCCAATTTACAGTAGGTTTTTAAATGCTACAATCATCCATGATAATAAACTTCTATATATATGTATTTTAGTTCTTAAAATGTCCCAATCCAGTAGGCCTGAGATAAAAAGGGTTGGCCTCCAATCTAGACAGGAAAGAAAATGATCCGAATGCGTACATAAAATCCATGGGATCCTTTGTAGTTTGTACGTGAGGTGAAATCAGCTTCGAGATACTATACACAGTGGGACACACCATGACTGAAAATCAAGTCTTTTTACTCGGAAGTGTGAAAAGAGAGGGTACCAGTATGTCACGGGGTCGGTCCTTCGCCTCGACTTTACTCCGTGCGGCACTTGACTAGAATTCCGTTACTAGGCAAGTCAGCCTCCCAAACAAAGTTTAACCAACTTTGTGTAACTACTCAAGATCAAAACTCACAAGAAACTCAAGAACGCTCAAGAACACTCAAGAACAAGAGAGAATGATTGAATGAGAGAATTAAGTTTGTATTACTCTCTTACTTGAATAATTGGATTGTTGGATGATTACAAATGAGAATGGCATCCCTATTTATACTAGTTGGGAGCCAGGAATGTTCTAGAAACTTATCTAAGATCTATACAAATGTATGGCTAGGATCTACTTCTAGATTATTCCAATCTTATCCACAAATATCTACACTATTCTAGAATGTTCTAAGAAAAGGACAAATGGTAGAAGATTCTAGAATGAGGCTAGCCACTTAGCCAAAAGGGCTAGCCAAGGTGGTGCACAAGGGTGAATTAGCCATGTGTTGAGCCATTTGGTGCACCCCTGTGACATTCTCCCCCACCCGAATTCACAGACGTCCTCGTTGCGTTGTACTTGTCGATGAGATCTTTGTATTACCAAAGTAAGTCTTCATGTTCCCAACTGGCTTCACTGTCTGGTTGATCCTTCCATCGGACAAGATATTCCTTATAAACTCGCCCTCCTCTTGAGACACGTCTGTGTGACTCTATGCTTGAAGCTTGTTTATCTAGAGAGGTAATCATATTGAACGGGGCTCTCTTGGTAACTCCTCTAGACTCGTCATCTTGATCCGCATAATATGGCTTCAAGCAGCTAACATGAAAGACGGGATGGATCTTCATGTGGCTAGGTAGCTCTAATCTGTAGGACGCCTTCCCGACTTTCTTGACGATGCGAAATGGTCCTTCGTACCGTCGAATGAGTCCCTTGTGTACCTTTCGAAAGGCCTTGAACTGTTGTGGGTTCAACTTCAGCATGACTAAGTCATCTTCTTCGAAAGATACGGGTCTCCTTTTCTCGTCCGCCCATTTCTTCATTCGCTGAGAGGCTTTCTCCAAGTAGGCTTTGGCCAAGTCGTGCTTCTCCTGCAACTCCTTAGTGAATTGGAAAGCAGCAGGGCTCTTTCCTCTATATCCTCCAGCGAGTGTGTGTGGCATCAAAGGTTGTTGGCCCGTAGCCAACTCAAATGGACTATGGCCAGATGATTCACTCTTCTGCAAATTGTAGCAAAACTGAGCCACGTCCAATAATTCCACCCAATTTCTTTGGTTAGCGTTCGCGAAGTGTCTCAAGTACTCCTCCAATAAGGCATTGGTGCGCTCCGTTTGTCCACCTGTTTGAGGATGGAAGCTTGTGGAGAAGTTGAGCTCAGACCCAAGTAACTTGAACACTTCTGTCCAAAATTTCCCCGTAAATCTTGGATCGCGATCGCTAACTATAATCTTCGGTATGCCCCAATATTTCACCACGTACTTCACGAACAGTCGAGCAGCCTGTTCCGCGGTGCAGTCCGTAGGTGCGGCGATGAAGGTAGAATACTTGGTGAACCTGTCCACGACCACCAAGATTGATCCCAAGCCATCTACCTTGGGTAAGGAAGATATGAAATCCATCGATAAACATTCCCACGGTCTATCTGGCACTGGTAATGGTTCTAGAAGTCCTCCTGACTTCTTGTGTTCTACCTTATCCTGTTGGCATACCAGACACGTCCGAACATAGGCATCCACATCGTCCTCCATCTTTGGCCAGTAATAACTTGCTTCCAGCAAAGCCAAAGTCCTTCTCTGGCCAGGGTGGCCTGCCCATCGGGTGTCATGACACTCGTGCATTAGTTCACGCCTCAGGTTCCCATGCTTAGGTATGAATATCCTGTTCCCATGTGTGAATAGAAGACCGTCTTTCAACCAGAACCGACGAGTCTTCCCCTTATTCACCGCATGAATGAGGCTCTTTGCAGAAGTGTCCTTTTCCAAGCCTTCCCGAACACGATCCGGAATGGTGCCCGATAATTTGGCGATGGCAGCTACACGTTCCAATGCAAGACTAGCAAGTTCCGCTTTTCGGCTCAATGCATCAGCAACATAGTTGGTGCGGCCTGGCTTGTATTCCAGCTTCATGTCGAACTCGGCCAGGAAGTCTTGCCACCGTGCTTGCTTTGGAGACAACTTCTTCTGAGTCTGGAAGTAGCTAGTAGCTACATTGTCAGTGAAGACCATGAAATGTGACCCAAGAAGGTAGTGCCTCCATGTCCGAAGACAGTGTATGACGGCGGTCATCTCTTTCTCTTGCACCGTGTAGCGTCGTTCCGCATCGTTCAACTTTCGACTTTCATATGCAAGTGGGTGTCCCTCCTGCATAAGTACTCCTCCAATAGCAAAGTCAGAAGCGTCAGTGTATACCTCAAAATGCTTGGCATGATCAGGTAATCTTAAGACTGTCTCCTTCATCACCGCGGTCTTAAGATCATCGAAAGCGGCTTGGCATTCTTCGCTCCACGTCCAAGTCCTCGCTTTCTTTAGCAAATCCGTGAGCGGTGCTGCTCTCTTCGAGTATCCCTCGATGAATCTCCGGTAGTAGTTGGCAAGTCCTAGGAAAGACCGCAACTGAGCCACTTTGGTAGGCGGTTCCCACTCCTTGATAGCCTTGATCTTCTTTTCCTCCATCCAGATTTGGCCATCACCTATCCAATGTCCAAGGAAGGACACTTTGGGTTGAGCAAAGCTGCATTTCTCCTTCTTCACATATAAGGAGTTCTCCCTCAGTACTTGGAACACGACCCGCAAATGTGTAAGGTGCTCCTCCAAAGTGTGGCTATATACGACGATGTCGTCAAGGTACACGACTACGAACCGATCGAGATATGGGTGGAAGACATTGTTCATCAAAGTGCAAAATATGGCAGGAGCATTGGTTAGACCAAAAGGCATAACTAAAAATTTGAAAGCTCCGTACCTTGTGACACATGTGGTCTTTGGCTCGTCCCCTTCTGCTATTCGAACTTGATAGTATCCCGACCTCAAGTCCAGCTTCGTGAAGTATCGAGCACTACCCAATTGGTCGAACAAGTCTTCAACTCGGGGAATTGGATACTTGTTCTTCACGGTGACCTTGTTCAAGGCTCGGTAGTCGATGCACATCCGAAGACTTCCATCTTTCTTTTTCTGAAACAACACCGGGGCTCCGAAAGGTGCCTTGGAAGGTTAGATGTAGCCGGCATCCAACAATTCCTTGAGTTGCTTCCTCAACTCCTCCAATTCTGGTGGGGCCATGCGATATGGGGCCATGGCGGGCGGCTTTGTTCCAGGTTCTAGCTCGATCTGATGATCCACCTCCCTCTTAGGTGGTAGTTGCTTGGGCAACTCGGCTGGCATCACGTCCTGGAACTCCTGCAAAGCCTTTTGCACCTCCAATGGAACGTCCTCGACCAGTTTTTCGCTTTCCTCGATGATGGTTGCTACAAAGGTGGGTTCTCCTTTCTGAACACCCCTCTTTAGTTGTAGAGCCGACAGTGCACTCGAGCAAGTCTCCTTGGTCCGGGTGGCTGGAATCACACATGGAGACTTCTCGTCACTGATGCTGACTACGCCGAGGCAAGGCACCACGACAACTTTGGCACGATCCAAGAAATCCATTCCGAGGATAACTTTGAAATCGTCCATCTTTACCACCATAAAGTCGGTAATTCCCTTCCACGCGCCAACCTTCATTTCGACCCCCTTGGCTGCTCCGTGAACAGGTATGGCTTCGGAATTCACCGCCTTGATAGTGCTTGAATCAGCTTCAACTTTCAACTTCAATCTTTCGGCTTCTCCTTTAGAGATGAAGTTATGTGTCGCACCAGAATCGACCATTGCCTTGGTCTTCTGCTCATTTAGACTTATGTCCACATACATAAGTCCTTTGTTCTCCTTTGGTGCTGGACGTTTTTCCTTGGGCTGGCTCTTGATGGCGCTCAACCGAACGGCTCCTAGGTGCGAGTCTTCGGTTCTCTCTTCATGCTCCGCAATCAAAGAGTTGAGCAAGTTCTTCTTGGGACAACTGTGGGCAAGATGGTCACCTTGGCAAATGAAGCATTTCTTCACACGGTTGTCTTGCCTTCCTTTCCACCCGTTGTTTGGCTTGGACCCTTCGCGGCTAGTCTGTGGCTTATCGCGGTAGTACCTGTCTCCCCCACCCGTTCCTTGTGATAATGGCTTGGATGGCTTGTTCTTGGCAAGTTGATCAGATTTTCTAGAAAAGTCATCAAGCTTCTCGACAGTGCTTAATGCGGTGGACAAGTCGGTAATACTTCTTCGTTGAAGTTCCATAGAAGCCCAACGAGGTAGGCCACGATTGAAGTGGTAGAAGCGGTCCTCGTCTGCCATTGTTAATATGTCTAACATGAGAGAATTAAATTGTTTGACATATTCAGAAATGGTACCTGAATACTTCAAATTGTGAAGTTTGTCCCGAGCTTTGTGCTCAACGTTCTCCGGATAGAACATGGCTTTGATCTCCCTTTTGAACTCTGCCCAAGTAGTGATGGTGCAGACTCCTCTTTCGATTTCTGCATATTTTCTCCTCCACCACAATAGTCCATCTTCTATCAGGTACATGGTCGCCGTGTCGACCCGTTCCTGCTCGTCATCAAGGCCCGTGGCCCTGAAGTATCTTTCCATGTTCCATAGAAAGTTTTCCAACTCCTTAGCATCCCTTGCGCCGGAGTACTCCTTTGGTTCTGGCACCCTCACCCTAGATGGTCCACGAACCGCCCCTCCTCGGATCAGGGTCTTTAGCTCATCGATTTGAGCTTGCAGCATCCTCACATGAGCATTTACCTCGCCCATCTCGTTCCGATATGTCTCAAAAGAGACCTCCATCGATTTTTCCAAATCGTATTGTTGCTCCATGGATTCCCCTAAATCCAGGTTCAACTTTTCTACTTTTTCTTCCAGCGATCCAACACGAGATTCTAAACGGGGGCCCACTGACTTATCCCGTTGTTGTTTCTTTGTCTTCTCAACCTTTTCATTATTGTTAGTGATAACAACATTTGCATCATTTGAAGACATGGTGAGAGATCTTACCGAGAGTAGTATGAACGCAGCTCTGATACCAGTTGTCACGGGGTCGGTCCTTCGCCTCGACTTTACTCCGTGCGGCACTTGACTAGAATTCCGTTACTAGGCAAGTCAGCCTCCCAAACAAAGTTTAACCAACTTTGTGTAACTACTCAAGATCAAAACTCACAAGAAACTCAAGAACGCTCAAGAACACTCAAGAACACTCAAGAACAAGAGAGAATGATTGAATGAGAGAATTAAGTTTGTATTACTCTCTTACTTGAATAATTGGATTGTTGGATGATTACAAATGAGAATGGCATCCTTATTTATACTAGTTGGGAGCCAGGAATGTTCTAGAAACTTATCTAAGATCTATACAAATGTATGGCTAGGATCTACTTCTAGATTATTCTAATCTTATCCACAAATATCTACACTATTCAAGAATGTTCTAAGAAAAGAACAAATGGTAGAAGATTCTAGAATGAGGCTAGCCACTTAGCCAAAAGGGCTAGCCAAGGTGGTGCACAAGGGTGAATTAGCCATGGGTTGAGCCATTTGGTACACCCCTGTGACAAGTAGTAAAACATATGCATACCAACTTACCAAAATCACAAGTACAAAAACAACATTTTTTGCTCATATGAAAGTTATGAAGAGAGCTGCTCAGAGCCAGACAAAACACTGGTTTTCTAACTTGCTAGTCTTTCTTTACTACTTCTCTCGAGGTGATTCCTTCTCTCCAGACTGTGCTGCCTTTCTTTAACTATTTCTCGTGCAGTGAGCTATTTTCAATACACCCCTTCCTCCCTATAAATACCCTTGACTTTCCCGTTATTATCCCCTCCATCCTCCCTTCCTTCGTTCCTTCCCTAGTACTACTATCTATCTCTCTTTCTTCCCTCCCTTTTGTTGTTTCAACCTATTTGTCTCTTCCTCTTTTCTCTTCTCTCTCCATATTTTCTTCAAGATTCTCTGTTGTTAAACAAGAGAGCTTTTTTTTTATAGTGTTTCAAAGCAAACGGAATTTTGAACAACACAGAGTGAGAGTGAGAGTGAGAGTGAGAGTGAGGAAGGATGTTCAGAGTCGAAGAAGAAGAAGAAAGAACAATGTCGGTTTGTAAGGGCCAAGACCCTCGTATTCATGGCATCCAAACTAAAATCCGTGTTGTTCCCAATTTTCCAAAACCAGGTTTTTTTTTTCTGTACTCACATTTTCAGTTTTTTTTTTTTTTTTTGGATTTTTTTTGAGCAAACTAATTTAATTTAGTAATGTTTATGGGTTTTTATTTGTAGGGATTATGTTTCAAGATATAACAACTCTGCTTCTTGATCCAAAAGCATTCAAGGATACTGTTGATTTATTTGTTGAGAGATACAAATGGAAAAATATATCAGTGGTTGCAGGTAAAAAGAAAGGGACTACTATTTCTTTTGTGTTTCCATTAAGATTTTAATTGTATAATTGTAATTTCTTGTTATATTGATCGGCAAATGCAAGTGGGATTTTTTTTCATGTACTTTTTCAAGGAATTTTTTTTTAAAGAAAAAAAATCTTTTGTTTGTTTAAAGTGGGCACTTTTAAGATTGAAGAAAAGGTAGATTTCTACTCTTTCAATCATCACCATTGCTGAAGTTTCTAATTGTCTTTTAGAATACTTTTTTTTTCCTAGTTATAATTTTCATGGGGAAGTTTGAGTGGTTTTATTTGACTACAAAATTTGTCAGTGGCTAGGTTATCGAGTATTATCTATGGAGATATCAAAGAAAATCTAGTGTTTAAACTGTTTCTTGATCCTATTTCTATTTGCATGTGTAGTGGTGGGTAATGGATGACAACTTGTGTATATGGACCCAGCTGATGTGATTTTGGCACTGGGATGATTTTTGTTTGTGGCTGGATATTGTGTGGGTTTTTGTCCCTTCATTGTTTCAAGACTTTGTTCTCTTCTTGTTGTGGACTTCCTTTTTTGTTCTCTGTTGGAATAGGATGGTCTAATTCTAATGTTCATTTAGGGGTTTAAATTTTTTTTTTTTTTAATAATTATTTGGTGTGTGGTTTGCTTGCATATTGAGGAATGAAGTATCTGCCAGTGTTTACTGAATTGTGGTTGGGAAAGAGGGCTAGGTTTTCTGAATTAGCAAAACTGAAGACCTCTTCTTTCAAACTCTTAGTTCTTGGAAAAGCTGATTATGAAACCAGAGTTGAAAGGGGCATACTTGCATTGCATGAGTTGTATTGATTAGGCCTTGTGTTATGGAGAGGGTTTCATGAACTGGTGAAGTAGGTCCAGTGATGATTTACCACTTTCGTAAGAAATTTAACTAAGGCAAGGTACAATCACCTGATCATTTAACTAACCATAGTGTTGCATATGTTAGGCTGATAAACTGCTGCTGCATGTTAGATGATTCCATTCCTATGCTGATTTTTTTTTTCTTTATAAATATCATGATGATTGGTGTTTGGCTTAATAAAATCAGCTGTATGATGCGAGTTTTTTCCCTTTTAGGTATGGGTAGTTAAATTGGAAGTGATTTAGTTGAATTTTTAAGGTGAGTCAACTGTTACATGGGATAAGATTGCTCCATCGTTTCGAAATCAATCTTTTAATTAGAAAAGAATGTGTAAAAGTACTATGTTAAACCAACCGAATTGAATCGAAAACTGCAACTCCGAGTTCTTTCACTCTAAGGTTATGGCTTCACTGTCTTACATAAGAGTCGGTTGAATTGATTAGGTAGTGAGTAATAGTATTTTGGATACATCTTAATTCGTGATATTAACTTTGCAATGCACCTTAGCCCAGCCTATGTTTACTGATCAAGCTAGAACCAGGACAGCAACTTGTAAAATCTTTCATAAGCAGGATTTAAACATGCAGCTGAGGGTAATTCATATAACTGATTATAGGTCAAAAAGTTTCAACATGGTATAATTGAGTATATATACTTTTGGGCTCATTCAAATGCCACCTATAACTCCATTTTTTTGTCCTTAGAGAGCCTCTGTTAGCCCGTATACAAGTTAAGGTTTAATAAAAATTGTTTAATTGCATTGGTAATTGGTTCTTTTTTTCTTATTCCAATAGAAACTAATTTCTCTTGCATTGGAAACAAAAAATCAATTACAACAAGTGATTTCCGTTGCAATAAAACAAGCAAAACTTGTTTCCGATGCACGCAGTTATTTTTTTTTATTAATCTTTAACTTGTATATGGGTTTACAGGTTAACAACACCGAATAGACGTCACTAGATAACATGCACAATATATTTGCATTTACTAATCATACAAATGTGTATGCATGTACCACCTCTTATTGGCCATATCAATTCATTATCCTTTCCGAGCCATGAATACCAAATAATATTCAATCTTTTTATGTGTTTTACTCAACTCTTCTCATAGATCTTAGGTGTAACTTCTCTGATTCTCATGTTGGTGACTTATCTACACTTTGTCTTGTTAATATTAAATTTCCTTGCGTTGAAGCTGATGATAGTATAATGCCCTGCACTTTGTATATTCAACTGATGGTAGTATAATGCTCTGTACTTTGTTTTGAGATCTGAAACATTAAGCTAGGTGAGCTTTTGTTTAAACATCGCCTTCTTATGATTGTAGGTGTCGAGGCTCGGGGTTTCATATTCGGTCCACCGATTGCATTGGCAATTGGAGCAAAGTTTGTTCCATTGAGGAAACCAAGAAAATTGCCTGGTATATTTTACCCTCTTTATCAATTGCCAAAAGCCCCAAATGTAGTGGTTTGGTTTGACTTCAATGCTTTCTTTTTTCTCTATTACTATACGACTTGTGAGCTTAACCTTTATGTCTTTCCTTTCTTTACCTCTTTTTGTGTCGAACATATTTAATATCAGATTAGTTAAGTTACGAAATGCGTGTGTGTGTTCTTCATATTCTCTTTGAGTCTACTAGTCTGTTGCTCATTCTCATTCCTTTGGCCTGATCAGTTGTAGTCCAGAAGCCATAACTTTCTGTAGAGATCTCTGATGGATCTCGAATCTCTCAATTTATACCTTAGTTTCGCCATTATCACCCGAATCTCATTTCCCCATCAGTAAGTTCTTAACTTTGGCTGTGCTTCCGCTCCGCTGGAAATTCCTCTGCCCTTACTGTACTTCAGCTTGGTAGCGTAAGTTTGAAATTTTTTGAATGTGTTTTAGACAGTTCTCTATCCCTTTGAAATCCAGATTCTGCGTTGCAAAGTTGCAGTGCCAAGTATCAAAAGAACTTTGGGGGAGAGTTTACTGGTATTTAGCATGATTATATCTTGTTTAAGTAGGACAAAAAAGTGCAACATGTGTGAGAAACATGGCCTCTCTTGAGAAGTTTCAGAACTGTAAAAGTGCAAACTGATTTGAAACTTTTGTTGTTAAACGACTTAATACTAAAGAGTGAGGAGGGATGTGCACATGTATCAGCTTGTCATTTACTGAGTTTCAACTCAAATCATCTAAGAAGGTAGACCAATTCTGAAGCCCACATTGCCAAGACAGATATTCGCGGATGTTACAAAAACTTTATTCAGACTAGAAATAATACTTTTCATTAGAATATTTTTTTCTTCTTTTCTTTTGTTCTTTTCAAATTGGCTTTTCTTATTTGAAAAGCATAATTATTATTTTCTGTACCAATAGTGATATGCTTTAAATTGTATGTTGAATATCCTGATAATTGCAGGCAAAGTCATCTCTGAGGAGTATGTTCTAGAATACGGAAAAGATTGTCTTGAGATGCACATTGGAGCTGTTGAACCTGGTGACCGTGCTCTAGTAGTTGATGATTTGATAGCCACTGGAGGAACCTTGTGTGCTGCAATGAAATTACTTGGTAAGTCTTAATTTTGAGGATTAAATTGTTTCCATATGTTATAACTCAATTAATTTCTTTGTTTTAATTTCAGAGCGTGTTGGGGCTGAAGTAGTTGAATGTGCATGTGTGATTGAACTTCCTGATTTGAAGGTGTGCTCATTTTATACTTGCTGATTTTTTTAGTCCATTTTATTTTTCTGGATCATAGTCATGCTTAAATCATTAGAATCTAATGTCCCACAGAGTATGCAAATATACACATGTGGAAGTTATTTACTCTGCACAGCTATCATCAACCTTGTAATCATTTCAAAATATGATGAACTGTGCAGGGTACACATAATCCATCTCAAAGTTATTTTCCCCCACATGGGTGTATCGTGCTTAGACAATGAGCATCATTGCAGAACATCATGAATCTTGCCGAGCATGCATATATATGTCCCAAAGATGTTATGAATTATGTTGTTGTGACTATTTACACTTTAAGACTGCCATGGTGCTTTTCAGGATACGGAAACTCATTATATTTATTGTCCAAAACTGCCTGAAAGCAAAATTTGTGTTAATAATATAGGTCTGACTGAATCTTTAGGTTTATTGTATGTCACTCTGTACCCCTTTACTAGCCTGCACTTGCTTTAGGATAAAGAAGATTAGTTAACGTAAACCCTCAACTTGCTACTTTGTTTAGTGGATGTGTAAACTACCCGGTTCTTGATACTTGTTTGGTTTTACCGTGAGAGCCCGTGTTTAATCCGTTGAATTTTGAATGACAGATGATAAAAAGGTATTTTTAAGGTTTCTGAATATGATGTTTGTGGTTCTCTCTCATTGCTGCAGGGTCGTGAGCGTTTAAATGGTAAGCCGTTATATATCTTGGTCGAGACCCACTAGAAGATGGTAGCATCGCAGCATTGGCTATGCACTTTGGCGAGGGTTAAAAATGATGACGTTTTAAAACAGCGGAGACATATTATTCACAACTCCTTTACAAAGATCAGTTCAAGTGTTCTGCTCCAAGAAGGTCGTTCTGCTCTTACACTTCTGGACTTAATTACATGGATCTGGGTAAAATTTAGGCAGTGTTTTTATGTTTTGAGCAAGTTTTCTTCATCGGTTAGCATAGTGTATCCCAATTTATGTGAAAGAAGGGGTTGTTGAATGAATTAAATCAGTCAATAGCATGGAACCGGATATCCTCTTCATTGTTCCCTTATGCTATGTCCATTTAATTTCTGAACGTCAAAAAACTATGATACTATCAATCAATAGTCATACACGTGGCCATGTTGGGATCCGAGGCAATACTGAAACGGTTAATTACCTCTTTTTCCCAAGCTACCATAGAAAAAGAAAGAAAAGAAAAAAAAACTGTAACTTTTGAAGCCTCTAAGATTATCCGTGTACAGGTAAAACCCAAATGTAGGTGAAAATTGGCCTACTTTGATTGTTGCTAAAATTGGCAGCTTTTTGAATGCTGGTCAGAAAATAAATCTGGGATACAAGGCAATACCTAAATTAGCTGGGGAGAATCTTTAGATTTTTTCTTTTTAAACTAAGAATTTTTTTATTAATCAAGTAGTTTCAAAACTATAATGCTTCCTTACAAGTTTAGAGATATTATAAGGAAAATTATGAGAAAAATGAAAACTAGTAGTCTTTTCTCTAGCTTTTCTAGCTAAGATATACGCTGCACTGTCTGTGCACTGACTTACAAAACCATAACCTACTACTTTTATACTTATTCTTGATTTATTGCATCATTGCCTTGGTTATACCAATGAGCCTGCATTTCATCCTCATTCAGTGATTTTATTATCACCTCACAATCCATCTCGAATACTACCTTGTAATTCATTTCCTCCATCCATTTCACAACTAACTCTAATGCTTTACATTCAAAATGCTCAGCCCCATATTCTTCATCCACCACCTCCTCCAGCTTTATGATTTTGATTCCTAGGCATGTCCCTATAAAATTTCAAATTATCAGTCCAGCACTACCTCTTTTTGTAACTGATAAGTAAGAATTATCCACATTGATTTTGGTAAAGCCCGTCTCCGGTGGAACCCATTCTTTCACATGTATGTTATTGGAGCCACTAGTATTAGCACTATTATACACATTTTCACACTGCTGCATCAAGTTATGAATTCTAATGACAATACCATGATAATTAGGTTTGGTGTTCTGAAAAATAAGAGAACATCTATCCCTCCAAATGTACCAAGTGGTAAACATAAGTCTACATAGATATTTCTCATCATTTAAGTAAATGCCTGGACTACTTGGATCATTAGTACAAAACCAACTCATAACCCAAAAATAAGTGGTTTATAGTCTCAACACTATCATTACAGAAAGTGGAAATATCTAGAGAACCCAAGTATGAGCCTCTCTTTTATTGAAAACCCACTATTAAGATAGTATATATGACTAGCCCAAAATATAAGAGAATTAGTAAAAAATAGTAATTGTTGAGTTGACCTTGTACTTTTATCGTTTTGGTATCGCAAAAATACTCTTTATCATATTATTCGAATTTTAGGATCTTAATTGAATGTGTTATTTTAAATAACATTTGCTGGTGGTATGCTATTCTGAAGAAAAAAGATCATCACATTAGGGTTCTTGGATCTCCTTCCTTCCAACTATGGATCCAGAAACTAAAGTCGCAACAAACAACCAAAGATCTGTGAGACCTAGAAAATATTTTCGACAAGCTTGATACTGGTAAAATAAATATTCATCTCAAGAAACGAATGCCTGAGCTCACAACAAAAGCCTTTCACACCAAGATTCAAGAGAGAATAAGCCAAAGGTTCCGTATTATACGTGTTTTGTGCATTATGTATTACTTTTCTTCTTTTCTTATCCCAATTTTTTGATGTATATTTACGGCCGGTCTCTGTTGTGATTGGTAGTTTACACATAAAAATACGAAAGATGGTGATGTTGGAGTGAAAGTTTCCGTTTATAACATTGCAAACATAGATATACCTGCGATAGTTGCAATTATACCAACTTGTGATCACTGCGATTTTCACAATTTATCACAACTGGGATTTTCACAATTTTCATAAATATGGGATAAATGTTATATTTATGATGCAGGCCCAATTCCCATAAGAATCGAACCAATCCCTTTTTTAGACCGGGTCCCCCCCCCCCCTAAATACCACTTCCTTTTCTTTTTAAGACTTCCCTTTCTTACATCCTTAAGACACATGTCTTCCTTCTTCTTTATTATAAAACTGTCATTTCTTCCTTAATAAGCTAACCTTGACTCCTTGGTCAACAACCTTTTACTCCCCTTGACCTTCTCATTCTCTTTATTACCCTTGGATATTATATTTAGAATCGAACCAAGCCCTTTTTTAGACCGGGTCGAGTCCTCGAGTCCCCAGTCCCCTTGTGGACTTGGGCCTATAAATCACGTAAAGGCCTTGTGTCCTAAGTAGTGAATTTTTATGTATCAACTTTAGTCCCCTGACTGTTGAAGAGGCCTAGTCTCCTCAACAGTCATACCAGTTGATAAAGTATTATTCAAGGCTTGTATACCGCTTAAGTACAAGTTAGTTAGATTTACGCAAGTAGTACCGGAGTATCCTTGGAACAATATGATAAAGGAAGAATACCCTAATAGAATTAGCGGGTCTATAATATAGTCCCTGTGTATCAAAGCGAATAAATTTTCCATTGGTTCAATTGAATCATGATGGGTTGATTAAATGTTTTAACGTACTCACATATGCCATTTGAGGCACATGTATATGATGTATGATGTGACTTCCAAGAAAAGGACGGCTTTACATGTGAGAATAAAGTTGGCGTTCAACCATCATATCGTGCAGCTGTAAATGAGGACACTAACAGGGTTACACTCTTTCCTTTCAAAGATCACGAGTTTTCTCGCTTCTAGTTGAATCCGATTTTGTGGAACACATTTTCAAAGATCGACTCTTTGACTATGGAGGTTATGGCATGGTGGGATGTTGTACTAAATATAGTGATGCTAAAAGTGATTCTCATGGGTTTAACGATCGAATCACATATTATCTAGTGTTGACGCAATGAATCTTTGTGTTAATTCTTTTAAGTTTTATTTGATGTTAACACTAACCGTTATAGGATTGTATCGTCGTATTAACCTAAGGTTATTACCCACTACGTGGATGAGTTAAACACCAAATAGTTCGTAATGCAGAAAATTATTTTGAAAAGCGGTGAGTTGGATATTGCTTATTACTCATTAGCTTTGGTATACAAGTTAAAGTTTGAGAAAACGGGTGGTGGTAACGCGCTTCGTATTTTTCCAAGTTAATTTGGGTTTTCAATTTCCGAGGCATGGTTTGGCATTCAGTCTCCAGTGTTGAGAAGTTGAGCAGTTGATGTTAGTGATTTAAAGGTCTGTATGAATGAAATTCTTTAAGATGCCAATTGGGTTTTGATCTCGTCTAGTAATAATATCGCTTTATCAAATGTATAAAGCATATACTTAGTTCGTAAAGCGTTGGTGTTATGCGCAATGAGTGTGTGTATTTTCGTATGAAGTGTTGTGAACTCGGCGTATGACTACAAACACTTTGTTGCGAAAGAACTTTGAGTTCTTTAACTTTTGTTATTTTCTATTTGAACTCGTATTACTAGTCCGCTCGCCTTTCCCTTCCTTTTTTTTTTGAGAGGAGGAGAGCAGCACAACTGAGTGTAACTTCTCTGTAAAAGGGGTATCTCTGGCTTCATTATGGAAGGGGCAGCTCCGATTTCTATGAGGAAGGAGCGTATGGTAGTTCGAGTCTAACTTCTCTGGGGAATGAGCGACTTTGGATTCTTCTAACTCGGGTCTAACTTCTTTGGGGAAGGAGCTTATAACAACTCTGGATTCAGTGGAAAGAGTAGCTTCGACTTCACTATGGAAGAAGCGGCTCTTACTTCTCTATAGCGAGTTTCTTTCATGTCTTACTTGACATCGAGGCCGGCTCATTTCTCTTTGGGATGAGCGGCTCTGACTTCTCTGTGGAAGGAGCGGCTCTATCTTCACTATGAAAGGAGTGGATCTTACTTCTCTAGGGAAGGATTAGCTTTGACTTCTCTGTGGAAGGAGCTTATGACAACTACTAACTTCTCAGTGGAAGGAGTAGCCCTGACTTCACTGTAGAAGAAGCGACCCTGACTTCTCCGTGGAAGGAGCGCGTGATAATTTTAACTTCTATGTGAAAGGAGTATATCTTTCTTCGCAATGGAAGAAACATGCTTCTTGCATGTCTCGCTTGGTATCGAGGCCGACTCATTCTCTTTGGAATGAGTGGATGCGACTTCTCTGTGGAAGGAGCGGCACTATCTTCACTATGGAATAAGCGGCCCTGACTTCTCTGTGGAATGAACGGTTGGCTTCACTATGGATGGAGTAGCTCTTACTTCTCTTTGGAATGAGTGGTTCTGAATTTTCTGTGGAAGGAGCTTACGAAAACTCTTAACTTCTCTACGGAAGGAGCGGCTCCGACTTCTCTGTGGAAAGAGCGCATGATAATTTTAACTTCTCTGTGGAAGGAGTATCTCTTTCTTCGTAATGAAAGGAGCGGGATTCTTTCATGTTTCACTTGGCATCGAGGCTGACTCATTTCATATCTCGCTTGACATCGAAGCCGACTCATTTCATATGTCGTTCGGCATCGTGGTCGACTCATTTCTCTTTGGAATAGGAGGATCTGACTTCTCTGTGAAAGAAGCGTATGATAACTCTTACTTCTCTGTGGAAGGAGTGTATAATTATCTAGACTGGGATGGAGACCGCTTAAGCCATTCTCACTGCCACAGTCATAATTTTCTAAACTAGGATGGAGGCCGCTTAAGCCATTCCCACCACTACAGTCATGATTATCTGGACTGGGATGAAGACCGCTTAAGTCGTTCCCATCGTTGACATTGGTGTTTGGAGTTGGCTTGGTCGAACAAGGACACTTTTTCTTCTGCCGCTTATGTGATCATTTGTTTGCATGTTTTGGACTGGGATGGAGGCCGCTTAAACCGTTTCCACTGCACAGTCATGATTTTTTGACAGGGATGGAGGCCTCTTAAGCCATTCTCACCGCCAAAGTCATTGGTGTTGGGTGTTGGCTTGGTCGAACATGGGAGCTTTTCCCTCTTCCGCTCTTGTGACCATTGATGTTTGGTGTTAGATTGGTTGAACATGGGTGCTTTTTCCTCTGCCGCTCTTGTGACCATTTGTTTGCATGTCTTGGATTGGGATGGAGGTCGCTTAAAACCGTTCCCACCGCCACAGTCATGATTTTTGGGACTGGGATGGATGCCTCTTAAGCCATTCCCACTGTTGTAGTCATTGGTGTTGGGTGTTGTCTTGGGCAAACATGAGCGCTTTTCCCCCAGCAGCTCTTGTGACCATTGATGTTTGGTGTTGGCTTGGTCGAACAGGGGCGATTGGCCCTCTGCCACTCTTGTGACCATTTGTTTACATGTCTTGGACTGGGATGAAGGCCGCTTAAACCGATCCCACCATCACAGTCGTCATTTTTTGGACCGGGATGGAAGCCTCTTAAGCCATTCCCACCGGATAGTCATTGGTGTTGGGTGTTGGCTTGGTCGAACAGGGACGCTTTACCCCCTGTCGCTCTTGTGACCATTGATGTTTGGTGTTGGCTTGGTCGAACAGGGGTGCTTTGTCTTCTGCCGCTCTTGTGACCATTTGTTTGCATGTCTTGGAATAGAATGGAGGCCGCTTAAACCGATCCCACCGACACAGTCGTGATTTTTTGGACTTGGATGCAGGCCTCTTAAGCCATTCCCACCACCGCAGTCATTGGTCTTGGGTGTTGGCTTGGTCAAACAGAGGTGCTTTGCCTTCTGCCGCTCTTGTGACCATTGATGTTTGGTGTTGGCTTGTTCGAACAGGGCGCTTTGCTCTTTTCCACTCTTATGACCATTTACACTTGTTTGGACAAGGGGCAAGATGCCTAATGCCGCCCTCTTTGTTGATGTATTGCAAAAAACAATACTCAAGGGATAATATTCTCCTTCCCTTTGTTTTGGGTCTTAGGTAGGAGAGATACCGTTTTCTCAACCATATTTAATTTGGTAGTCAACTGTAACATTCAAGACAAGATGATATTGATGCTTTGTGAAATGAAGCGACGGCCTACACGTGCAATTAAATGACATACATTTTTATAGTGCAAATATCAGTATAAGGTAAGCTTTAGCTTAGACGCTTGATGTTTTAATTAACTAATCATAAAATACATACGCGTTCGATCATAACAGTGAGATTATTGACTATCATACTTAAAAGAGATATGCTTCCGAATCCTACTCGATTAGGGTAAGGAAATCATCAAGATGTAGCTCAGTGGATATTCTGCGTATACATTTTATGAAGCGCACAAGTCTTTTAAGTTGCTTGGTACATTAACTTACCGGTACATGAGGGGTGTTGGATTTGTGTGCATGATCATCAGCATAGAAATAAGTGGTTCATGCATTGGAAGGTTATATATAGTATTCACATGCGAATCAAGACATTTTATCAAGGAGTTGTTAGGCGTGATGGCAATGTCAGCACAAGGCAAGCTTAATAATAGTTGGAAAACATTCAGTAACGACTTATTGAAGTCACGAGCATGACATAGGAGCTCATAGTGTTATTTATGCACAATATACATTTTACAAGCAAGTACGGTTTCTGGTGACATCTGTGTAATGACTTTCAGAATATGGCTTTGATAATCAAAATTGTTACTTTTTTTTTACGTATACACGCAAAGGTAGCTTAATATTCATGCTTGGATCTTCACTTGGGAAGTGCCGATGATATTTTCTATAATTTCAGTAAAATGAAGGGAATAGAAAGTATTTTACCCCTGCGAAGGCGTTTGCCGTTATAACTGCACTAAAATAATTCTGCATTACACGGTCGATAGACTAAGAGTTAACTACTGAGCTATTTATTTGTTGCTACATGATTGTATTTTCCGTGCAATGATTGGACAAGACTCTACCAGCTTTCTAGCAATGGCGATGCGGGTAAAGTGAAATCTCCTGATAATGTCATCGCGGGAAAAAAATAGAAAATTATCACGATTCAAGGGTTGAAAAGCGAGATTACATCTATCGGCACATTTGAACAGCTAAGGAAATCCTCATTTGACATTAACATACTCCATAAAGAAAAAATATAAATTTAGATTAAGAAGAGGTGGAACTTATCTTTTAATTCGCTTTTCATCATTGGAATCATCGAATTCTTTTGATGGTAGCGAGTTCTTCTTCTCACCGATGTTGGTGGCAAGATCTCGACCGGCTTCAACAGTTCTCCCGCTAGTTGATTGATAATACTGGAGGTGGTATGAGTGCGGAAAAGAGGGAGAATGCATTGATGTAACAGACTTTCACGGCAGCGTTGGGACATTTTAGCAAATAGTTGTGAGCGTTTCTGTTGGCATTTCCGGCATCAGTTATTGGAGAGTTCAATATCAAATCATCTCCTTCCCTGCATTCTATTCATATATTTCATATACAAAAATTCAATTGGAAGTAATCAAGACAAGTAGCAATATCCAAAACCATCAGCAACACCTCCTTTTTTTCTCGTTATAATAACTAGTTTTTAACCCGTGTTACGCACCGGGGATGCACCGTTGATTGATGTCGACTGAGGCGGGGCTTTACTTTGCACCCGTTCTAATGAGAATTCTAATAAGATATTATAATAGATTACTATTTAACAAATTAACCTTACAATAAAAATCATATAATTAAATTTTTTAATAATCAAATGTAATACCATTATTATAATCTAAAGATCTCACATGGGTTTGAAAATTAATTTCATACAATCTAAAAAGAAATAATTAATTCTTAAAAAAAATGATAATAAATAGAGTTAAATAATCTCAAAAATAAATAGTTTAAACTCTAAATACTAAGTATTAAACTTGATTGAATCTCATAGACTAAAATTAAATATTTTCGCTTGTGTTTAATCCTTATTCATAAGTAAACACTTCATTGTCATCTTCATCTATTTCGACCAACGGTGGCATGTCATGATCTCTTTTCGTCCAATGCACGATCATCTTCATCGTCGATCTCTACACACTTATGTTTTCTCTTGAGGTCTTTCTTGGACGGTGTATTCAGTTGTTCTTTGTTAAAAACAAATGTACTTTGCTCTTCGCATGTGTTTATATCCTGCGTGTATTTAAGTATATTTTTTTACATCAGATGAGATGGGATAATGCTAACTTGTAGTTATGGATTACTATTTATACTGTTATTTATGAGATGAGATAGTTGTCACGGGCTTAGATTTTGGATAAGACCGTGCGACACTTGAACTCTCAAGTAGGGCTGCACAGGAGCCGACCCGAAAAACCGCACCCGCCCGAACCCGATTAAACCGCGGGTTTTATAACCGAACCGACCCGCTACTGGTTGGTGTACGATTTTGAAAATTTAAAACCCGGTCACCACGGGTCGGTTTACGCGTTTAGTATAGCACCCGCCCTAACCCGTCCGTTTAACCCGTTTATTCTGAACCTGTGTTGCTGTACTGTTTTGTCAAGATGTTTTCACACTGACCTGTACTTCAATACCCTTCCCTATTATTTTTATGTCAAAGAGGACTCTCTCAGCTTTCAAACAAGACCAAAATTTCTGAATTCCATTGAGAAATAATTTTTGTACGAATTTTTGATTTCAAACTGCCGAAACTGCATTTTCTGAATACGAGATTCCTGTTCTGTTTGATGAGTCTTTTTAACATAGCTATAAACCTTACTGTATTTTCTTACAATTTTATTGTGTTAGCTTATTCTTTCTAGTTTCAAATGAGCCAAAAATCACTCATTTTCATTGTGTGACGAAGCCTACACAAATTTCCAAAGACAGACTATTCCAAACTAAAATTTCAGAAATCATTTAAAAATCTTACCATTTCAAGTTCTATAATTGCCACATGAACTTCTAAGATAACGATATAGATTCAACTCCATACAAATGATAAGAAAGCAAAGAAAATAAATTAATCCTTATTTTTGTGGCTAGTGTATATCCCTTGTATAATTGTATTTGTTATTATATTTTGACGATGTTTGGTGTTTTTTGCTGTTTCTTAGGAGGCTTAATGGGTGATTCATCAACTCAATCTCTATCTGCCTTTTTTTTCCTTTTTTTTTTTTTTTTTTTTTTTTTTTT
>JAJJMC010031210.1:17639280-17650987 GCA_023531435.1 Papaver californicum
GCCTTTTTTTTCCTTTTTTTTTTTTTTTTTTTTTTTTTTAGTGTCTGTTTTTAGTGTTTTTTGCTGCCAGTTTTTTTCTATCTGCCACGGGTTAACCGGTGAAATAAACCGAACCCGCCCGACCCACCTCGGGTTGAAACCGACCCGACCCGCATGTGGACGGGTTGGTATACGGTTTTGAATATCAAAACCCGCCTCTAGACGGGTTGGTAGTTTGTTTTACCCCAAAACCGACCCGCCCGCCCGTTGTGCAGCCCTACTCTCATGTAAGCCTAAAAGAACACAAAGGAAGTGGGGACTTAGAGATTTTAGAGAGAGAAAGAGTATTTGATTGCTAGATAGAGAATATTACAATGCTTAGAGAACTCTTGATGGATGATTGAGCAAGTGAAGCTCTCCTCCTTATATAGAGTTCTATGGATGATTCTAGAAGATGTTCTAGAATCATCTCTTTCTAAAGACTTCTACTAGTTACAAGAATATACAAGGAATATTCTATAGTACAAGGAATATTCTATAGTATCCTAGAATGTTTCGGAAGCTTGTTGTCACAAGGGTGCACCAAATGGCTAAGCACATGGCTAAATATATGGCTAAATCACCCTTGTGCACCATCTTGGCTAGCCCTTTGGCTAAATGGCTAGCCCTTTGGCTAATTGGCTAGCCTTCCTTTCTAGAATCTTCTTCTTTTTGTCCCTTTCTTAGAATATTCTAGAATTGTGTAAATATATGTGGATAAGGATGGAATCCTCTAGAATTGTATAGATATGTATAAAATACTCTAGAAGTAGATCTTAGCCATACATTTGTAAATATCTAGAACATGATCTAGAACATTCTAGGCATCCCCAACTAGTATAAATAGGGATGCCACCTTCATTTGTAGATTATCCAAGTTTGAGAGAGCAATACACACATACAACTTTCATTCAAGTATTCATTCTTGTTCTTGAGTGCTCTTGAGTGTTCATAAGTTGTTCTTGAGTTTCTTGTGAGTTTGATCTTGAGTAGTCATTTGAAGTTGTGTTAAACTTCATTAGGGAAGACTTACTTATCTAGTAAAGAAATTCTAGACAAGTGCCGCACGGAGGAAAGTCGAGGCGAAGGACAACCCCGTGACATTATGGTCTTCTCCATCTTCTTCCATAATGCTCTAGAATCTTCTAGGTTCTTCTAAGAAACCTCACGGGCCAGCCCATATTGTAGGAAAATAGGCGGGCCGTGACATAGTGCTAACTTGTAGTTTTGTTTTTGTTTAGTAGATATGTTTTTTCTAAATCAGAATCGTAAGCAAAAATTTCATGTGCAAATAGACTTTAAATATACAAAGTTCTTTTCTTGGAGTATAGTAATGAAGATCATTGTTTTTCTTATTGCACTTAATATTTCTTCCACGCAATCTACTTTGTTTTGCTGAAATTTGAATACATCTTTTAGGTAGTTGTTAATTTTTACAAACAATATTTATTTGAGATTTGAAAATCAAGTGTTTACCTGTATATTCACCGTTGGTAATGCCTTCATTTTTATTACTCTGGCGTTATCTATGATTATCTCCACCACTTGTCACATTACTTTGGTAATGACATCGTTAACGACGCCGTATACAACCATATGGAGTATGTAGCTGTTACAGAGTATTTGTTAGTTTTATCACGTACTTGTTTATCTCTGAAGACAGTTTATCCAGCTCTAAACATGAAGATCAAGCCACAAAAGTCACATTTTCTGATCTTTCTCATCAACAGGATAATGACATCATTAGCCAAGAAGGTATCTCAACTTCTCCAACCCCAGAGGTTAAACCTCATTTAATGAATTTTCTTGCTCCTCCATTTTGGCCTAACTATGATCAAAAAGAAAATTTGGGTCATAAGTCATACAAAAGAATTAAACCTGGCATGAACTCTGAATTATTGCCTTCTATGAGGGGGAAGTTTCATCTTCTAAGAAGAATGAAGAAAGTTTTTGGGCTAATTATTGGAAGAACTGGTCCACTTTGGAATCTTTTTTTCACTGGGATATCCCTTTCCCTGCTGCAAAGAGACCAAAAATAGAGAAGGTGGAGGAAGTCAGAGATATTACTGTCATAGAGCCCTCAATTGCCATTAGAGATCCTCCTCATGTCTGGTTCAAAGGACATTCATCATCTACAAATTCAGAATCTTTCATAGAAAACAATGATGACCAAGCAGATGTTTAGTCTATCCCCAACAATGCAGTTAAATATTTTGTGATCTTGTGTTTATATGATGCTATCAGAGCCTATAAGCATTTTATTTTGTTTGCATCCTATTTTTTTATTTAGTTTCCTTATCCTTGTTTAGCATTTTAGTTTAGTACTTCTGTACTCCAGTTGTTCCTCTTTCTTTAGTGTATTTCTGTTGTTTATTCCTATTGTTGTTATTATCTTCTTAAGTTTAGTTCTCTTTGCTTGATTTAGTTTCTGCCAAATTCTGAATTTCTCAGTTTGCTCCTAGCTGTAAAACACAATCTTTCTATCCCCTTCTCTTGTTTTAGACTGTCTTGTTCTTGTTTCTGTGCATTGTTTAATTGAGCATCTATTGTTTCTCTCTAATTCAGCGCCTTCTTTTTGTGCTTCGTGTACATCTGAATTCTTTCTTTTCTGGATCATTTCTATGATTATTTATTGATTCTAAAGAGTTGTTCTCATCCAGTCTTGCTCTTGTTACTGTGCACTGGTTTAGTTGATCTCTATTGTTATCTCCTTTATTCAGTGATATTCTTTCTGTTTTTGTGTATACCTGAAATATCAATCGCTGAAGCCTTTTATTTTCTTATCTATTGCAAGGTGTTGTTAATATCCTAAGCATTTAGTGAGTTCTATATAGATCTTTTTTTCTATTTTATTTAAGAGTACATTTCCTACTTTGTCTAAGCCTGTTGATCTGTTGATATTGTAGTTCCGTTATCTACCCCTCTCTTCAGTTCTGGTTGGTTAGTTAAGCCCTATCATATTTCTATTGGTCAGAATTTCAGTTGTTCTTTCTTTCTAGCCATTGCTCATTGCTCCTTTAAAGCTTGAGGCTCAGGTTTACCAATCCTTTTCTATCTGCATGATTTTCTTGCGCTTAGATAAGTCTGTTAATTTGTTTTCTATTCGGTTTTTGTATGTTAATAAAGTTTTAAAAATTATTTATGAACTTTCAATTTCCCGTAGTCTGCAATTCTTTTAACTCCTTTTCCTGTGCTCTTAGTTTGTCTGTATCTACAGATTTCCAAGGGTTTTAAGTCTGAATTGGTAGTGCGATTATTTGTTTACATGCTGGATTGGCATAAGCGAAATCTTAGCTAATCTCTCTTCTACTTGATTCATTTTCCAAGGCTGATTTGCCCTTTGCTGTTTTCTTTCTGCTTCGCCCTTTGTTTTATTGAATTTCTTCTTATTTTAGCTTGGTTCATAGTTGGGCCCTTTTTCTTCCGGGTAAAGAGTGGGCCTTTATCTCCTCTTTTTCTTTCCTAATTCTTTCTTAGTATCTCAGTCCGTTAGCAGCTCTGGATTTTCTTTTTATCTATCTTTGAGCTTTATTATTATGAAAATTTTATCACGGAACGTTCAGGGCATTGACCCCCTATTACTGGGGATCACCTAAAATTTCTTAGTCAATATCCTAATCCAGATATAGTTTTTCTCTTATAAACTAAATCTCCCTTTTCTAAAATGAATTTTTTGTTTAAAAAATATTATTTGCATAACTGGTTTATCATTTCTTCTGTAGGTAAAGCTTAACAATAGCGTGGCATAATAACATAGCGTTAGAATTAATCTCGGCTTATTTAAATGTGTGTCGCTTCAATTTAATTGTCAACAACTAAAAGGTTTTGCTAACTTGCGTTTATGGGGCTATTGAAGCTGATGGTAAAATAAACCAATGGTCTCATATTGGTCAGTTTGGTCATCAAATTACAGAGCCTTGAGTGATAGTTGGAGACTTAAACTTTATTTTAGATCCAGCAGAAAAGCAAGGAGGAAATAAACCAAGTTCAAGCAGTACAAATTTCATTTTTTTTTTTTCCGCAAATGATAGATAATTTGGGATTACAAAATGCAGAATATAAAGGATCTCCTTTTACTTGGTCAAACAATCGTAAAGGTGAGGCGAATATATGCGAGAAATTGACAGGGTGCTGGTAAATTACCAATGGATTCAATACTTTCTTGACACCAAGGTACGTCATCTACCTAGGGTAGGTTCAGATCATACCCCACTGCGTTTTGATTCGAACCCTAAGTTAAATAAATTGCAAAAACCATTCCGGTGCCTTAGATCTTGCTAATCATTTTTCACAAATAGGCAATTCTCAAACTTCTATTTACAACATCTCCTTATCGATATTATAATTCCTTGTATTTCTGAGGCTGAGAACTTAACTCTTAATGAGATCCCTTCTAAAGAGGAAATTTGGCAAACTCTGTCGAAAATGAATCCTTGGGGCTCCCCGGTCTCTGATGGTTTCCAACTAGGTTTCCTTAAATCTAATTAGCATATTTTATGACCAGATATCATTTATGCAGTCTAAGATTTCTTTATCTCTGACAATCTTCATCCTGAGTTTAATTCCAACTTTATAACTCTAATTTCAAAAACATCCACCCCTCAAACGCCTTCAGATTTTAGGCCGATTAGTCTCAGCAACTCAATCTACAAAATTATTGATAATAGGCTCAAACCTCTCTTAAACAAAATAATTTCTCCAAACCAGCCTGTTTTCTTATCCGGAAGACAAATTACTGATAATTTAATAATCGCTCATAAACTTCTATCTCTGAGATCTTTGAAGAAAGGTCAGAGAAGATCACTCTATGAAGATATCTAAGGCCAAAATAGGTTTTCTGGCTCTAGAATTAGATATATCTATCTAAAGCTTTTGATAGAGTGGAATGGCTATTCATAGAAGAAGTGCTCCTAGCGTTTAGATTTTATAAATCTTGGGTGAACCTTATTATGCAATGCGTTTCTACTACTTCATTCTCTATCCTTCTTAACGGATCTCCTGTCCCCAGCTTCTCCATTTCCAGAGAGCTTAGACAAGGTGACCCTTTTTCCCTATATTTATTTCTTATTTGCATAGAAATTCTTTCAACACTTCTCTCCAAAGCAATTTCCAAAAAAAAGATCTCTGGAATAAAAATCAACAAATTAGCCCACGATCTCCCATCTTTTTTTCGCAGATGATTGTTTCCTTTTCACCAGGGAAGACTTAGGAGAAGCCAAAAATCTTCTAGTCATCATTTCTAAATTCGATGAGATAACGGGACAAATGGTCAATCTTCAAAAATCCGGGATTTATTTCAGCCCTCGTATCCATCCCAAACACGGTAAAATAATAGCAAAAATCTTAAAAGTCCCGTTAATGTCTAAAAAAGATAGATGTCTAGGTACTCCGTTTTTTTCGATCAGAATCGCAAAGAAAATTTTGAACCCCTCCTAAAGAAATATTATTCTTTGTTTCAAGGCTGGAAATCAAATCTTCTTCCTCAAGTGGGAAGAGCGGTTTTAATTCAGTCTATTTTTCAATCATACCCCACTTATCAAATGCAATGCCTTGCTCTACCTAAATCCACTATGGACCAATTAGATCAAATTCGACGTGATTTTTGGTGGAATAAAGATCAGTCCAAATGAATAGGTGGATACTTGAAAGCGTGGAAAAGCATACGCAAACCCAAGTCTATGTGTGGTCTAGGAATAAAAAATCCTCACCAATTTTATGTTTGGAAGGTCGTCTCATCCAGGAACCGGATCAGCTTTGGTCGCAACTTCTAAAAGCAAAATATTTCCCCTATTCCCACCCTTTTTTAGAAACAAAAAAATCAAACCTATCCCGGATCTGGACGAGTATTCCAAAAGGACTTGCCCTCATTAAAAAAAATTATTTAGAATATAAGGGATGTAAATCCACCAAAATATGGGATAACAATTGGATTCACAACTCTTTTACATTACAGAAACCTTCAGATAAAGAAGAACCAATTCCTGAATTAGTCAGCGAATTAATAACAACAGAAGGTCAATGGGTAACCACAAAGCTAGAAGAACTTTTCTCCCCAGAAATTAAGAAATTTTTTTTAGCCATTACTCCGTAGATCAATAAAGCGGACATAATACGATGGAAACATCATCAATCATACATTTTTTCAGTAAAAAATGTTTACAACTTCCTACTATCCCAATCTCCAAATAATAATTCATAATTTCCTTGGAAAAAAATATGGAATAAACCAGTTATCCCGGGAATTAGACTTTTCATTTGGAAATTGGTTCAAAGAGCATTACCAACGTCCAGTAGACTGGCGAACTATGTTTCAACTATATCTCCGGAGTGTTCTCTTTGCAACTCCCAAAACCTGGAAACAGAAAAACATATCTTAATAGAGTGCCCCTTCGCCAGAGCAATTTAGTTCTCTCTCTCATTATTTTCGGTGACATCTATATCCTACTCGGGGACAATTAACGACTGGGTGGATGATTGGTTAGCTTCTCCAGCATATTCATCTTTCACTAGCAATATAGCTACCATCCTATGGTTTATTTAAAAATACGGATGCTCAGTAGTTTTTGAAAAGATTGAGCCTAATCCGATCTTTCCAATAGACCAAATCAGAGATCACATACATGTTTCTACATCAATTTCAAACTCTCAGATCTTATACCCGATGATTCAAATATAATCAAGAACCCATGGTCTACATGGAATACATATTGGATTATATTTATTGATGCTTCATTTAAAAAATCTGATTGTTCGTCGGGATATGCTTTTCTTTTATATTCGGTAGACCAAGAGTCTTTTATGCACATTAAGGAAGGATCTAGCTGGGATTCCTCGGCTTTACAGGCAGAAACTCATTCTCTTTTCATCGCAAGCAATTGGCTAAATAATAATATTCTCTCAAGCGTCTCAATAGCTACGGACTGCAAACAAGTGGAGGATATTATCAACAAAAGAGAAACAAAAGCTCCATAATAGGCAGAAAATATAATCAACAAAAATGCTTTGATCTTGAAAAATCTTCTACAAGCTAAGGTAAGGTTCATAAGTAGGAAACACAACTCAGCTGCGGAATCCATGGCAAAGGCGGCAAAAATTAAAAGCCTCCATCATATCTCAAAAACTATGCAACAACAAATCCAAAATATTTCAATTTTATGTAACATGTGTAGTAACAAAGATATTGATAACCTGTTGTATTACATTTCTTAGTCTAATAAATTTATTTTTCTATCAAAATAAATAAACAAAAATCTCTTTATGTATTACCATGGCATGGGTGTCTTCATCATGATTGCACATGCATTGCACCATGGCTTATCTTCCATGTACACATGTTTTATTTTGTATGTTGAACACGCCATATAGTACCATTGAGATCCTGGATGAAAGCCGATTGTTGTTCCTTTGACTGTGAAGGTAGCTCCCTACGTATTGTATATTTTTTTAAGAAATATATTTTTATTGCGAATTGATATTACTTATTAAATCTCATGATACTAGGTGAATGGATTTAACCAGAGTTTCCTTGTACCAGGTACTGATAGACACATTTATGTGTCTAATTTGTTCCCAATCTTTATAGTGTTGGAACTCAATTTTGTACTAATATTGTTATTTTATTGTATTTGTAGGTATTGTTTGAAGAATAAAGTCTTGTGGAAAAGTTGGCTAAAAAGTATCTAAAACACCAAGAAAAATGTTAAAGGCATCCATGGCAATTGATAAAGGCACACATACATTGGATATGGGCACCCACTCATTTTCTAATTCAAAGCATTTTTGGCGGGAAACTTACTTCACTTAACTGTGTGAAGATTTCAACGAATAATTTGCGGATTGTTAAGAGCATATTGAGGAGATAAGACAAGATATGCTAATAAGAGTTTACACGATTTGAAAACACTAGAGAATCTCGGTGAAAATCAGTTAACTTTACGTGAAAATAAAAAGTAAAAAATCAGTTATTCTCGGATGATCTGATTCGATTTTTTGTAATAAAATTAATCTCCTTACCATTTCGAGAGATAGATAGAAAAATGGTACTAGAATCAAGGAGATTTGATTAAATCAGTTGAGAAAATCACCGAGAGTATAAAAGAATAAGAGCCGAGATTTGATTCTCATTAAAATAAGAGGATATTCACGAGATTTGGGGAGTTATGGATGCTGCAGTATAAATAGGAGTCGATCATAAGACTTGGGGGGTGGCAGAGGCCAAATGCACTAGAAATCAATTCAGAAAATTTGTTGTTGCTGCTGCATGAAGAACAAAGAATATGCAACAATATCTTTAACCAATCAGCCACGGTTTCTTCATCCATTTGCAACGAATATTTTTCGCATCTGCAACGTTTATCTTCAGTTGCAACAATTTCTTCAACTCATCTGCAACAGATATCTTCGCGTCTGCAACGTTTATCTTCAGCCCCTCTGTAACAGTTAGTATGTAACGCCTATAAACGTTGCAAACTCACTGTTTTCTTTATTTTTCTCATTTTTCATCATTTGTAAACATTTTGAGTCATGAACCATAATTTTGAGCAAGTGATTAATATGAGGAGCTAAACCCCATATTTGAGGCGACGGATGAAGCTATTTTTCCAAAATTTATGTGGTAATATTTATTTAATTAAGTAATGTAATTCTTTTATGATTATTTTCCTTGGTTAAAAATTGATTTAATGATTTTTATTAAACAATTGTGATTTCATTAGATGGTACATGCTTGACCTAGGTTTTTGATGTTCCACGCTTTTGTTATACAATTGTTATTTTGAAATTCTACTTGTTGTAATATTTTAGAATCAAATTAAATGTAAGAATTGCATAATTATAATTATTGAATTAAATCACTTTAAAAATTGAAAAATAGTGGAATCTTAGCCTCCGTTTTCTCTCAATCTTGTTATCAATTTTATTTAAGTTTTGCTATTTTTATTCTTAGAAACTATGTTTAAAAACAAATCTTTACAAGTCTTAAACGAACTTTTCTTACCACTATTACAAAACTACCAGGTACCGTTAGAAAGCTTCCATGGTATGACTTTACTTAAAATGTTGAATCTGAATAATTTGTTGATCCTTGATTATGTCTTTGAGGTACGAAATCTCTTTCAAATTAATCTGAGCATGTATTTGATTCCCCTGTTTTTTAATTTTTCAAAATTTTGTTATGCGTTCTATAAATAAGAGATAAATAATAGTTTTTGTTACATTGTTTCATTTACTTCGAACTCTATAAGAATCATCTCTAAGTTGTACACTTGTTTCGTCTTATGGTTAACTCCATTCCATGTTCTCTCGATTCGTGCCAAAATTGGTCTCGAGCATATTCCTTCCCCTATCATTGTAAATAGGTGATTTGTTTGGTTTTGTTCATTTGCCAAGTTGTCTACGGATTACATATCGTTTGCTTCTGAAAATCACGTAGAAAGTGTGCTGCTGTATCCTGAATCAACTGCCAAACAGTTAGGGCTGTTCATGGTCGGTTTCGGTTCGGTTTTTGGCCAAACCAAAACCGAAACCGGTATAACCGGTTTTCCAAAAAGTTTTCCAAAACCGTTCCATTTACCGCCGGTTCGATTTTACTCGGTTTTCTCTCGGTTTCGGTTTTTTCCAGCCGGTTTCGGTTAACCGGCTGGTTGTGTCAGTTTCACAGAACTGACAATGCAAAATTCAGAAAAAATCAAAAAAAAAAAAACAGACATGTTGTTGTTGCTGCTGTAATTTGGTAAACCCATATATATTTGGTGGCATCATATATCTTTTTTCTGGATCATACACCATCAAGGAAGGAAAAATGGCACAAGAGATTTAAAAGATTAATATGCTCTGCAATTATTATGGATCTAAAGAGGAACAAATGTAGTTTATAACGTACAAACCATTCACATAAGAAAGGTTTCAAGAACAATTTCTTTCTCAACAATTAACAGGGGGGAGACAGAAATATACGAACAGGAAGGCACATACAATAACACGATGACAGTGATTAAAATACTAAATAATTCAACATTCAACTAACACAGATCAAAATAAAAATATCAATCAATGTTGAGACTTCTATGCCTTGTTAGCAACGTTGTTGGAGAGCCAGTCAAGACCTTCATACAACCCTCCTCCTGAAGTTGCACATGTACTTTGGATGTACCTGCCGATGCAACATAAACAGAGTAAGCACAGTAAACAACTTCCAAAATTTTCTTTACAGTTGAACAAAAAAAATACAGCAAATAAATAGATCTTTATAAAACAGATAAGATAGCTTTTTACCAGTATCGTTGGCGAAGAGAGTGAAGACCAAGCTTATCAGTGATCTCGGTGGCATTCATTGCATTTGGAAGATCCTGTTTGTTAGCGAACACTAGAAGCACAACACCCCTCAACTCATCCTGCATTTCACAACCATGGGCACAACAACATTAAAAATCATTCTATCGAGCGTTGAACAACTGATAATCTTCTGTTGGTAACACTAGAAATGGAGAAGGAGTGAGAAGAAAAAGAGAAGAGATTGGAAATGGAGAGACGAAGGCAGAGGCGGAGGCTGCTGCAGAGAGAAGAGAAGAAAGGTTGGAGGTGGAGGCGGAGGCGGAGGCTGCTACAATTGGAAAAGAACTAGAGAAGAGAGCCCACAAATTAGGGTAAGAAAGTTAGAGAAGGGTTATATAAGGGTAATGGAAGGTGTATATTTAATTGATAGACACATTTTAGTGTCTAGATTGCACCTTAGTTTCTATTAAGTTAGTATTCGATTTTGCAAATATTACGTGTTTTTATGCTTTTGTAGGTACATTTGAAAAATAAAGATTTGTGGAAAAATTGGCTCAAAAAGTGATAAAGGCACTCAAGGACAAGTGTTATTTGGCACACTAGAAGTGGATAAGGGGTACCCTCGAGTCAACTCGGTCAAAATCGGGTCAAACCCGAGTCAAATCGGTCAACCCGAGTTGACCAAGTCAAGCCAGTCACGGAAATCGTCTGCATACAACTGTGAACTTTGATTCATGATAAAACTTGTATATTTTCGTCCCAAATTGATACACAATATACTAGAGGACAATACAAGATTAAACACGTGAAGAAACAGCAATTTTAGCCGGAAAAATAGCCCCAAATCCGAATTTGGCCGGAAAAAGGGAGTTATACTTTGATTCGGATTTGGGAGGATTTGGATGTGTTTTAAAGAGTTCTATTAGGTTTAGAAGACTCACAAGGATCCCTAGAGCCTATATATACCAAGAGAAGCCAAGAAGAACGGGGAGAATAGCTTAGAATTGAAGTTTCGGAGTCGCCGTAATTGTGGCCGGAATACTCACGATCCGGCCAACTGCTGCTGCACCGGTCACCGCCGGTGACCGTGTTCTTCATCCCATCGCTGCCGAAGAAGAAGACACAGCAACACTTTTAAGTGTTGCTGTTCTGTGCCTATAGTTTTGAGTTTCCTTTCCCTTTTCAATTGCCTTAGCCTTTTGTAACGGTTGAACCTTGTTCTGTAACACTTATAAACGCGTCTGTTCAGCTGTTGCACTATTATTCAACCTTGTAATTGATATTTTGAGCAATGAAAAGATCTTTTGAGCAAGTTTTCTTCTCCATGGGCTAAGTTTATTTACTGGGATGATGGAGGAGGTTTTTCTCTCAATTTTATGTGGTAAGTCTATTTTTAATTAATTATTTATAATTCTTT
>JAJJMC010031210.1:17658567-17669686 GCA_023531435.1 Papaver californicum
TCCAAGACCAAAATTAATTTAGTTTAAAACTCATTTTCTCCAACAATACTGTCAAACAAATATCAAGGTACTCATACTCAAAAGGGCAGTTAATTTTCGCCAATCAATAAAACACGGATTTATAATAAGATTAATCAACATTTTACATATAGTTCTAACCCTCGACATGAATCTATTTCGAAGTCTTGTAGAGATAAAAGAACCACCACAGACAATATCCTTAACGTATCCCAGGCATGATATATGTTGCAAACTAAAACTGTTGCATAACCCCACTGCTTTTCAAGCTCCACTGCTTCGCATCCATATCCTGTAGTGATGATGCAATTTCAGACAATGAACTCACACAAACATACTCATCAATATCCAAAGATGGGTGCTTAACAATATTACATAAAAATATAGACTCAACAATAGGCAATTGTTCAAATGCACCGTTTTGATAAACATACATACTTGATCATCTTAACAATGAAAGTGATTATCGTGCACATACGCTCCATATCTAGAACTTCTTTCAGCTCATAGATGTATGATTTTATGCCTAATAAGTATTTATCACTTATGATCAACTTTCCATCAGAGTTGGACACACAATAATTAGTGCAATGTAATGTTCAAGTTACCATGTTAGCCAAATGATATAGAATGTTCCTCGAAATAGATTGATGATAAAACACTTAGGCCATTTTGGTTGACGTTCCCTTCATCTACCGATATACAGTTTCATTTATAATGAAGTTAGCTAGTTAGGTGATACAGAATGCTGCTTAAAATTAATGATAGAACCTTTAAAACTCTGCTACGTCTCTGCAACATGCTTCCTAGTGAAGATAAAAAGAAGTTTCACGGGCAGTGATCGTTTTCTTAAACCCCAATCTCTAATAGGTTGATTTATTGCATTGTCATGGAAAAATTATAGCACACATATTATATGCATGGTACCTTGTTGACTTAAAAATTAACATAACTATAATGAAAAATTGATAAATTGTAGCATAGCAAATGAATCCACAATAGAAAAACAAATTGGATAACTTTCATAACAATTAACCTCTCAAAGCATAAACAAAATCCAGGCTTCGTATTTTATTAAGAGAAATTTTGTGTTTGGGTCGTAGGTTTTGGTGTAGTAGAGTGTTTGGGTCGTAAATATGTCCAATGGTTTGTTTGGGTCGTAAGACCGTCAGTCAACACGGTCAAACTAACCGGCCGTTAGTCCCAAAAATTACAAGTTTGCCATTCCGTTAAACAACCCTACTCCAGCCGATTTTACGTCAAAAAATCGGCAATTAATCGACAAAAAATCGGCAAATTCCAAAACTCTCTGTAGCCTTTTGTAAAATCAAAAAATCGCCGATTTTTTGAATTTTTAATCGGAAAAATCGTCAATTCCTCTCTATTGCCTTTTCTATATTACGGGATTTTGGTTTTTTTTTTAACTTGCTTCAAATTTGTGATTTCCTCCCTGCAAAAAAAAGAAAGAAAAAAACGAAAAAGCAACGATCAATCACGGGTTTGTGGATATTAATCGATTATCAACATTGTAGATTAAGCCCTCACTTAGGGTCAAGATAGGTTAATAGAGAGAGCTGAGAATAAATTGAAAAGGCACAGAGAGAATGTGCATTGGTTTAAATGTTATCCATCGACTAGAACTGTTTGGTTGGTTGAAAATAATGATAGTATGACTTGGAAAGTGGACTTGACTAAGCATGAATGCAAATGTGGAGCATGGCAAGTTGGTGGTGTGCCATGTGTGCATGCAATGGCTGTCATTTTAGAAGTAGATGAGGATGAGTACAGGTAATTCCTAAACAAGTACATGTCTTTTTGTTACTTTTGTGTCTAAAAATTCTTACTTTGTGTTACTTTATGCTTGTTTACAATTTTGTGGATCAATGTCATTTTGTTAGCAAATACATGGCAACTTATGCTGGCAATATAGAGCCAATGGCCAATCCGGTATATTGGCTTGAGGTATGATTTCTAATCCAATATATTTTGTGTTTCATTTAACTACTCCAATAGAATGTATAAATATGAACTTAATATTGCCAAATATAGGTCCCTGATGCTTACAAGGTAAATCCTCCAAGAATCGTAAGACCAGTTGGTAGGCCAAGATCGCAAAGAAGGCGAGAGAGGAATGAGCAACTTGGAATACAAAGGGGAATGAAACAATGCGGAGTTTGTAAAGAGTGGGGCCATAATAGAACTGGTTGCAAATTTCAACCTGAGGGTCATCCATCCAATGTTGGTAAGTGGTAGCTATCAGAATCTCTTTTGTACATTTCACTTTCTTGAAATGTGAATGAACCATATGTTAATCCATGACACCAGTACCTAGCTCATCCATCTAATGTATGATATATTGGTCTTAGGTGTCCATATATATCGTGGACCACATGATAGGAGGCCTCTTATCAGTGATGGAGCCGTAATACCTAGACCAGCACCTACATCCAGAATATATACAACTACAGGTATTAGGCCAACTAATGGAGGAGTACCTAGAGGTGGAATTCCACCTATGGCTGACATTACAATTGGTAGAGGGAGACCTGGTGCTATTGCAAGAGGTAGAGGTGGTGCAGCTGGTACTACAAGTGCAGCTGTAAGAGAAAGAGGGGGTGGTGTTGCAAGGGGAAGAGGAAGAGGTACTCATAGTGATACTGCATCTCAATCATCTCAGGCATCATCTCAGGCATCTACAATCACACAACAGCCTACTACATCAACAAGGCCTGCTTCCCTTTTGGGGCACAATCAAGACCAACCACAGCTAAAGAAAACCAACAATTCTACTTTTGGGGTTAAATGGTATTAGGTATGTTACTTTTGTTATTTGCTATCTATTTATCTCAATTAAGCTTTAAACTACTGCAATTAAACTCTCCTAGCAGTTTTTAACTTTGTTGCTTGTCTTGTCAAACCAAATACTCTATTCTACTATTGTATAACTTGTTTAAATTCTTAAAAATCTTATTTTGTTGTGATGCCAATGTGTTTTTTGTTAAGTTTTCTTGTTATGGTGGTGAATGCAATGGTTCTAGTAAATATTTAACACAAATTTAAAGCAAGTTAACAAAAAAACCAAAATCCCGTAATATAGAAAAGGCAACAGAGAGGAAGTTGACGATTTTTCCGATTAACCGGCGATTAATCGGAAAATTCAAAAAATCGCCGATTTTTTTATTTTACAAAAGGCTACAGAGAGTTTTTGGAATTTGCCGATTTTTTGCCGATTTTTTGACGTGAAATCGGCTGGAGTAGGGTTGTTTAACGGAATGGCAAACTTGTAATTTTTGGGATTAACGGCCGGTTAGTTTGACCGTGTTGACTGACGGTCTTACGATCCAAACACACCATTGAACAAATTTACGACCCAAACACTCTACTATACCAAAACCTACGACCCAAACATAAAATTTCTCTTTTATTAAACCAATTCACAATTTCATAGTCAAAATGCATGACTAATAATTTTTGCTTTAACCTTGTTTATTTTCACCTGGGCAAACATTTCTTTTTCCTAATTCGAGTACATCACTTAATTCGTTAAGCCACCATCTCCAGAAAAGGAACCCTCTTTTCAGTACAGAAATTGACATTCCATGAATAACACCACCAATAAAGCTACTTCCACCACCCATTGGTCTAAAACGCCATCATTACCAACCCCACCTCCACCACTAAGGAAATGATTTGAAGAAAGAGGACTATGAAAATTGTTTCTCCGGCTATCATCTGTTGCTTAGAGATCCTGTAACAGAAAACAAACCAAACAGAAGCTTGAAAATAGTTAAGGGTTAGAGAAAACAACAACAGACTTCAGACAAACTCACATATAGAAAGATGGAGTCGCCTGTTCAACAGACTGCCCTTAACTCGATATTTGTCGGATACATCTCTAGAAAGAGTGTTGCTATACCACTAGTGAGGACAAATCGAATCCAGGATAAAACCACCTGATACCAACCCAGCTAGCAAAAACTCGTTGGCCCGTTTCGAACTTAACAGCAGAATAAGAAAGAAATTTTTTTATCTACGTGCTCAAAACAAAGAAGGAAGATGGGAAAAGACGACAGGATAGTAGCTGCGTCTGGGGTGATTGAAAATGAATTTTGTTTTTTCTTTTATAGGAGAAAAATGCTTTTCATTTTTCAAACGGTAAGAAACATTTAATTCAAATAATTTAATTCGAAAACTTTAATTAAAAGATTTTTGAATTAATTTGATTTAATATCCATTAATATAAAACGGTAGAAATTATTTATTGTAATCATTTTAAAATCTAAAACCGTTGGATCTTTGATGGGTACACGTATGCACTCGCAGGCACTCGCAGGCACACGCCGAGCGCAAGCCGAGCTCACGCCAAGGCTCACGCCAATGGTCGCACCAAGGCTCGCACCAAGGGTCGCACCAAGGCTCACGCCAAGGCTCGCACCAAGGCTCGCGCCAATGGTCACGCCAAGGCACACGCAAGCTCCGCAATCCCGCGGTGCTTCGGTGCGAAGCACCGCACATGTGTGCATTTGCCCACTAGCCCATTCCTTAGTCCATATCCAATCCACTAGTTCGTTTTCCTTATATAGAACGTATGTGGTAATTAGGATAGACTCCATCCTTGGTTTATCCCATGTGGGACAAACCAAAGGTTTCTCATTCACATATAAGTGAAAAGTGGATTTGTTATTTCCACCCACAATATAGGCTAGTGACCCTTTGGTCCCATCAAGATAATTTTGGTAACAAAATAATTAAATTTGGAAATAAGCAATAAATTCACTTTTAATTCTAACAATCCCCCACATGAATGAAGAAAGCGATAAATCAGAAAACCGGAAAACGAGAAATACCTCTTAAGCAAAAGGTGACCATATGGAATTGAACCTTTGCTTAGTGAGAAGTACTGGAACTACTTGATGGACAGTGAACGCGATGTCTTGAACTGCCATCGTTTGGTGTAATTCATCAATAGCTCCTTACGCGAAATATCTCTCAAGAGTGCTGTTAAGTTCACGCCGTTGTGTCCGTTTTGGCCCTGAACATATCCCGTTTCTCAGAATGCTCTAGAGAATCAGCTCAATTCTCATAGGAAGCGACCCACTTCCTCATTCAGATAGGTGAGTTCTATCAAGACTGTTAACTGCTACACCCCATTTCAATCTTAAATTGAAACTATATAACTCATTAAGACTTTACTATAAGTCATCCTCACATGCAGTCACACTATCACGTCTACACCATAGGGAAGGGACAGAGAAAATAATTCTCTGATAGTGTTTTTGATTTTTACCCGCCACAAATTAGTTGTCTCATTCAAAACCTTGATCTTGGGATCTCCAGTCAGCAAGGTTGAGTATCCTTCATGGCAAGTTTTAATTTATGAGCTTAAGTCCCATCCCCCTCGATGCATTACTAACTATCTCCTTGGACAAGACTTTCGTCAAAGGGTCCGCGATATTCTCCTTAGACCTCACAAAGTCAACAGAAATAACGCCAGTTGAGATTAGTTGTTTTAGAGAATTGTGTCTTCTCCTAATATGAATAGATTTTCCATTATAGTTGCTGTTTTTAGCATTAACTATTGCAGCTTGACTATCACAATGAATAGATATAGCTGGCACAGGCCTATGCCAGAGAGGAATGTCTTCTGTAAAACATCTTAGCCAAGCGGCTTCCTCTCCTGCTTTATCTAACGCAATAAACTCGGATTCCATAGTGGATCGAGCGATAAAGGTCTATTTGGAACTCTTCCAAGACACTGATCCACAACCTAGAGTGAATACGTATCCACTCGTAGACTTAGACTCCTCTGAGTCTGCTATCCAGTTTGCATCACAGTATCCTTCAAGAACAGGGGGTGTCTTTCATAACTCAAACGGTAGTTAAAAGTGTATTTAAGATACCTCAACACTCTAAAAAGTGCATCCCAATGCTCATGTCCCGGATTACAGGTATACCTACTTAGTCTACTCACAACATATGCAATGTCTGGTCTTATGCAGTTCATTAAATACATCAGACTTCCTATCACACGTGAATATTCAAGTTGCGAGACTCTATTGTCTTTGTTTTTCTTGAGTTTGCAAGAAGGGTCAAATGGAGTACTTGCTGGTTTACTATCAAACTGGTTAAATTTCTTAAGAACTGACTCAACATAATGATATTGACTAAGACTGAATCCATTAGACTCCTTTCTAATTTTCATCTCTAGGATTACATCAGCAGGACCTTAGTCTTTCATGTCAAAGTTCTCACTCAACATGTTCTTAGTGGAATTAATGATTTCTAAGGTTGTACCTAGTATAAGCATATCATCAACATACAAGCATACAATCACACAAGCATCATTGACAGATTTATTGTACACACATTTGTCAGCTTCATTTATTTTAAATCCACTAGAGAACATTACATGATCAAATTCTTTATGCCATTGTTTCGGTGCTTGTTTCAAGCCATATAAAGACTTTTTAAGTCTACACACTTTTTTTTCATAACCCTTTTCACTACAAAGCCTTCGGGTTGGTCCATATAAATTTCTTCATCTAATTCACCATTTAGGAACGCAGTTTTTACATCCATTTGATGTATTTCTAGGTTATGAATTGCAGCGATTGCAATTAGCATCCTAATGGAAGTAATTCTAGTGACAGGTGAATAAGTGTCAAAGAAATCTACACCTTCTATTTGTTTATATCCCTTAGCTACTAGTCTAGCTTTATACTTTTCCACAGTTCCATCTACCTTACGTTTTCTCTTGAAGATCCATTTACAACCTATGGGTTTGCACCCTGGAGGTAAATCTACTATCTCCCAGGTTTCATTTTGAACAATAGAATCCATCTCACTAATATTGGATTCTTTCCACCATAGAGCTTCAGACGAAGTCATGGCTTCTTTATAGGTTTGTGGATCAGTTTCAACTAAACAGGTTATGAAGTCTGGCCCAAAAGATTTTTATATTCTAAGTCTTTTGCATCTTCTAGGTTCATAAACAGGTTCATCTTCTTCTATCGGTAAAATAATGCTAGAAGAAGGGACATCTAGGGGATCATCACATATCATGCGAGATTCAGATATCAACGGAAACATATTTTTAAAAAATGTAGCATCCCTAGATTCCATAATGGTGTTCACACCAATTTCTGAGTTTTCAGAACTCACAACCATAAACCTATAAGCAGTGGTGTGTTCGGGATATCCTATGAAGACACAATCAACTGTTTTAGGTCCTATTTTAGTCCTCTTAGGTGGAGGAATAGAGACCTTGGCTAAACACCCCCACACTTTGAGGTATCCATAAGAGGGTTGTTTGCCTTTCCATAATTCATACGGTGATTTGACTGATCCTTTAAGGGGCACTCTGTTCAGGATATAGCAAGATGAGAGGACGGCCTCCCCCCACAAGTTCGCCGGTAGTCCTGAACTGATTAACATGGCACTCATCATCTCCTTAAGGGTTCGGTTTTTTCGTTCAGCCACTCCATTAGATTGTGGTGAATAAGGAGAAGTTACCTCATGAATAATGCCATGTTGTGCACAAAAGTCTCCTATAGGGATTACATATTCACCTCCACGATCATATCTAATGGTTTTAATTGTGGTGTTCAATTGGTTTTCTACTTCTAATTTATATAATTTAAATGCTTCTAAAGCATCATCTTTTCCTTTAAGCAAGTAAATATGACAGTATCTAGTACAGTCATCTATGAAAGTGACAAACCATTTTTTACCACCTCTGGTTTGGATTGATTTCATATCAACTAAGTCTGGGTGAATTAACTCTAAGGTGTTAGAATTTCTGTGGACATTTTTCTTAAAGGGCTTCTTTGCATATTTTGATTCTACACAAACTTCACATTTATGTTCATATTCCAAATTTAATTTTGGAATGCAGCCAAAGTTTGCCAATTTGTTCATTGAATTATAATTTACATGACCAAGTCTATCATGCCAGATATTCAATGAGACAACAAAATAAGAAGAATCAACTTTATTAACTTCAACATAGGTTACAGATAATTTGTATAGGCCTTCAGCCTTATAGCCCTTTCCCACAAAATCCTTTCCTTTAGTGATAATCACTTTCCCAGACTCAAATACAATCTTAAAACCCTTATCATCTAGCACACCACTTGAAACGAGATTCTTGCAGATGTCTGGTACGTGTAAAACTTCATTCAAAGTGAGGATTTTCCTAGAAGACAGCTTCAGCGAAAATTTTCCTTTTCCTGCAACCTGTGCTGCAAATGAATTACCCATATAGAGTTTTTCTCCTCCTCCTACCATCTGATACGAGGTGAACATGTCTTTACTTCCGCAAACATGTTTGGTATCTCCAGAGTCTACCCACCAGTCTCTCACATTGGTAACTAAGTTAACCTCAGACACCATGCCAGAAAACTCATTTTTACTTCTTTCAACTAAATTTACATTTGTTTTCTTAAAATTCGCATCTTTGCGTTTTCTACAATGAATTGCCATATGGCCAGACACACCACAAACATAACATACTCCCTTAATTTTACCAATAGCAGATTTTGGTTTTTGAAAGTACCTTTTCTTTGTGGGCCAGGCTTGCGCTTGTTGTGGTCCAGACTTAGAGTAGAAAATTTGTGTTCGAGAACGTGAGCTTTGTTTGACATATCTCTTGCAGAAGAAACATTCTTGTCCTTTGAACACAGCAATTCTTCAACTTGGATTTTCTTGCCCAATTCTACCATGGAAATTTCACCAGTTTCATGCCTTAGTCTTCTCTTGTATTCAGCCCAGGAATTTGGCAATTTTTCAATAACAACAGAAACTTGAAATGTTTCGTCAATAACCATTCCTTCAGCAATTATTTCATTAATAATTTTTTGCAGCTCCAGAAACTGATCAACCACTGATTTATCATTCATCATTTTATATTCCAGAAAACGTGCAACCAGGAATTTTTTACTTCCTGCTGTTTCTGCTTCATATTTATCTTGTAGTGCAGTCCATAAATTGTAAGCATTAAAATTATCCTTCGCATTGTAAAAATCATATAAAGCATCTTCTAGGCAGTTTAAGATATGATTTTTGGCCATATAATTACTTCTCTTCCAACTTTCTAAGTCCTGTAATTTTGCAGGTTCATTTAGAGACTCATCAAACGGCTTCAGAACCATATCATCTAGCATGTGGAAACTCAGGAAAAATAACATTTTTGACTGCCATCTCTTGAAGTCCTTTCCAGAAAATTTCTGAGGTCTGTCAACATCAGTCTTCACCATTGTTACAGAAGTAAAATTTTCAAAATAAACGAAATATCGAGTTAAGATTGTTATTAGAGATCCTGTAACAGAAAACAAACCAAACAGAATCTTGAAAATAGTTAAGGGTTAGAGAAAACAGCAGCAAACTTCAGACAAACACACACACAGAAAGATGGAGTCGCTTGTTCAACAGACTGCCCTTAACTCGATATTTTTCGGGTACACCTCTAGAAAGAGTGTTGCTATACCACTAGTGAGGACAAATCGAATCCAGGATAAAACCACCTGATACCAACCCAACTAGCAAAAACTCGTTGGCCCGTTGCGAACTTAACAGCAGAATAAGAAAGAAATTTTTTTATCTACGTGCTCAAAACAAAGCAGGAAGATGGAAAAAGACGACAGGATAGTAGCTGCGTCTGGGGTGATTGAAAATGAATTTTGTTTTTTCTTTTATAGGAGAAGAAGGTTTTTCATTTTTCAAACGGTAAGAAATATTTAATTCGAATAATTTAATTCGAAAACTTTAATTAAAAGATTTTTGAATTAATTTGATTTAATATCCATTAATATAAAACGGTAGAAATTATTTATTGTAATAATTTTAAAATCTAAAACCGTTGGATCTTTGATGGGTACACGTATGCGCCAAGGGTCGCGCAAAAGCACACGCAAGCTCCGCAAGCCCGCGGTGCTTCTGTGCGAAGCACCGCACATGTGTGCATTTGCCCACTAGCCCATTCCTTAGTCCATATCCAATCCACTAGTTCTTTTTCCTTATATAGAACGTATGTGGTAATTAGGATAGACACCATCCTTGGTTTATCCCATGTTGGACAAATCAAAGGTTTCTCATTCACATATAAGCGAAAAGTGGATTTGTTATTTCCACCCACAATATAGGCTAGTGACCCATTGGTCCCATCAAGATAATTTTCGTAAAACAATTAAATTTGGAAATAAGCAATAAATTAACTTTTAATTCTAACATCATCACCACCACTAAAACCACTTACACAATCACCTTGGGCCTAATTAGAAGGGACTATAATTCTATGGAAAATGTTGCTCTGACCACCTATATAATTAAAAGGAGGTGGACTACAAAGAGGAGCTAGACTAAAAAGGCTACTGCAACTAACACCAATACTGAATCCTACACAATATATGTAAGAAAAAAATCATAATTTAGACACCAGTAGCCAAACCAACTTGGTTCATCTACCATGGTCATTTACACCATGGGACTAATTTAGATGGAACATAACTTATTTTGCGAATCAAAAGGGCAGGACCGGTTTCATGACAGGTTTTCACTCTTAATTTGCACTCTGCAATATATCCTCATCTAAGCACGTAGCAAGAAAAAACAACTTGATTTGTATTTAGCATGTGCATACCTGATTATGACCCATTGCTGATAGTAGACAATAGATCACACGTGAATCAGATTGCTGTGCATCTTTTGCCACACCACTTGAACTTTTGCCACACCACTTGAACAGGAAAAGGATATCCTGAAACACTTTTCAAGTTTCCACTACAAGAAAAACGGGCTTAAGCGTCTAAAATCTTAGCAAGAGCTCAGAAATTTAGTCGCTTAAAAAGTTTAAGCGTCTAAAATTGCAACTGTCAGAAATTTTAGCGGCAATAAACATGTGTCCACTATTATTTAGCAACGAAAAAATATACTTAATCGCTAGATCCTTTGTTCAAGTAATTTATAGCAACTAAAATAGTGATCATGTAGCTATTTACTTTGAGGCACCAACTCGTAGCAACAACAAAATAAATTTGTTGGTCAAACCTCTCTCAGCAAACTAAGTTTGAGCCACAACCAAATATGTTTAATTGCTAGATCCGTT
>JAJJMC010031210.1:17669696-17722414 GCA_023531435.1 Papaver californicum
GAGCCACAACCAAATATGTTTAATTGCTAGATCCGTTTTTCAAGTAACTTGTAGCAGCTAAAAGTTGATCATGTAGCTATTCAGTTTGAGGCACCGATTCGTAGCAACAACAAAATAAATTGGTTGCTCAAACCTCTCTCAGCAACTAAGTTTGAGCCACGACCAAATATGTTTAATTGCTAGATCCGTTTTGCAAGTAACTTGTAGCATCTAAAAAAGTGATCATGTAGCTATTCACTTTGAGGCACATACTCGTAGCAACAGAAAATAAATTGGTTGCTCAAACCTCTCTCAGCAACTAAGTTTAAGCCACCACCACATGTTAAAAAATGAATTACTTGGTAAAATCTCTCTCAGCAACCAAGTTTAAGCCGCTACCATCATTTCAAAAGAAATCATTTTTTAAAGTACATTTGAGAACTTAATTAGTATTAATCTAACAATCTTATTAGGATTTGTTTAATAGAAACATGAAAACTTGTTCAAATCATTGTTTTCATTCACTATGAGCAAATGTTTGGATGCACAAATTGATTTTTTTTTTAACATGAGTCGATTAAATTAACTATAATTATAACCAAATATTTTTACAAATCTCACAACCCATATCATTCCAGTCAAAATTTGAAACTTTTAACACTTATTTCAACAATTTCAATATTAAAACCAAATTTTGTCATATCCTTGCCTTCTCTTAGAAATTAACCATTCCAACATCCAAAAAGCTATTTGTTCAACATTTTTTAAGAACTACAACAGTTTGCACATAAATTTTTGTACTAAACATTACTCAAAAAAGAGATTATCATAAATAGTTCAAGAAATGTTATGTTTTTACTTCTACATTCCAATGTTAGATTTTAAAGATATATGTACATTGAGGTAGTTTATAATTACATGTTATGTTACTGGTCAAGCTTAAATGCATCTGAAAGTAAAGAAATGCTTTATTTCGGGCAAACAAGACGACAAGAAAACTCTGTGCTGCTGGGTATATGCATTTCCTCCTCGTCCGTAACTACTTGTGTAGTCTCCAATTTTATCTCTTGAACTGGAATGGTCAAAGTCACCGCAAACGATCTCCTGAGATTTCTCGAGTTCACTATCAGACTGTGAGGTTGGACAATCAGAGTCACCAAGCAGGACATCAGGAGATACCTCCTGTTGAATTATCAGTCTGTGAAGTTGTTTTGGGATTTTAGCTGTGATAATTAAGAAAAAGGAAAAAATTAGTAAACAATTAAGCAAATACAAACAGATAGACTTAAATGATTGAGGAATCGCAACAAACCCAGTAAGCTCCACAGATACAAGAACATACTTCCCACTTTGATCCAAACTCTGCATAGATTACACTTCAGAAATTGCACTATACAAGATATAATTACATAGAGATTTCACTACTCAACACTAAATCATTTCAAGCCTAATATGTTTTCCAAAAGATTCAAATCTTGGGATGCAAAATGAAGAAAATGGCAGTTTCCTGTCTCAGTATGCAAATCTCCTTAACGATTAATCACAAACTCTATTTACTCAAAATGATGAAAAAACTGATTTTGGCTTTGAGACCTTATACTTAATTCCAAGATACAAAATTTCCTTAAGTTGACATATGGGTGATTCATTAATAGACACGGAAATGCAGTATAGTGAATTTATTCAATGCTCACGTGATGTACATCGAGGGCCATATCTCTGAAATGAAAAATCGATGCACCAAGCCCTATGAAACCATTATAGAAAATAAATAGAATTACTTTGCAGATCAATAAGCTCCAATTGGTCAATGAAGCTGCTGCCATATCATATAGAACTCATAAGCAGACTGGGCATCCCAGCATCTTATGAAACTGCAAAGGCCGGTAAACTGTGAGAAAGAATCACCTTAGTGATAAGTCATATATATAAGTGATAATTCGACGAACACAAATAAAAAAAAACAAACAAAATTTCTCAATTATCACAAGTAACAAATAACAGAACCCAAATATGTGACTAATAAGATAACATACCCATCACCACTCCCTGAAAATATTGACTTAGCATCAGAACTCCATGCAACACTTAGAACATGCCTACAATGAAGAAAATAAAATAACAAAATCTCAATGGACAGTATAAATTCGATTGCATCCATCATTGCAGCCAATAGCTAGTCAGGAGGTCAGTGCAATACCAAAAGTCACAAACTTTCCGTTGCCTTTTCATTTGTTCTTTAATTTTAAGCCCCAACATTTCCACTAAATTTATAAACACTCCCATTTGTACTCAAGTGAAAATTATAGTTACTAAAACCATGCAAATTTTAAAATCCTGAATGATGAACGGTAATTACTCAAAAGAAGGGTGCTCGTACCAATAAAGTGCAATGCAAATTTTTGCCCAATTCAAGGACTATGATAGCATTTTAAAGGGGAAAAAGACTTACAACAATCGCCACCAGCTCATGTAATAGCTCCTCCAAGTTTCGTAATGGCTATCAAAGAAAACGTAACCATCATAGGTAAGAATGTCTTAAAAGATGAATTTCATTCCTCTGTTACATAGGAAGTTAAGCTTTCGATAGTACTAGTAGATTGAATTTCATTCCTTGCACGAGAGTTTCCACCATACAGTTCATCAAACTGCAAATCCCCAAGGATCATTCCTCGTGCAGCCATTCTAGAACTGTCAAACACAGAAAGCTTAGTCAATTTCTGAACATAAATGTACTCAATTTAGATAACAGAAAAAAAAAACATTAATGTGATGAACTAGAGAAATGTAAGAATATGAGTTGAGAGTAGAATGTGTCTATAATTATAATCATACATGTATAGGGGAGAACTGTCCGGAACAATTTCAGCAAAAACGAATGGCATTGCTATGTAACATAATTTCAGCAACCACTAAAAAAATGTTCAATGTTTACCTTCAAACCTTCCTATAAACCAAGACCACGAAATGATTTAGACGATGTACGATTAGCTTTATCACAATTCGATTTAAACACAAGCGGCACACCAACTCTAATTAAACAAGACAATGTCCAAGAACTTACACATTAGTAAAAATTTAACATTTTGCTGAACAAACAAGAGAATAGAGACTAAACCCAATTTTCAGAACATATTATTCAACCATACTAGAACAGGAAGAAGCAAAAAAAATGTTTACTTATCGATGATGTGTTTGATATGTTTAGCCATTTTAAAAATATGTTCTTCAGATTCAATCACATTTGGTCTAGCTAATACAAAAAAGGGTTTCAACAAAATGAAAAATAAACCAAAAACAGAGAAAACCCCTGTTTAGTTAGATCACATTTCATGCAATTATGACACTGAAATTGAAATTCAAATCAAGAAAAAAAATTATGGATCTTAAATCAAGAAATTCAGATTGTTTATATATATAAAGATAGAGAGAGAGAATTGATTAGTTACAGTGGATCAAACCTTGAGTTGATTGTATAGATCTGCTGAGGAAATCATGTTTTCGTTTGTGTTTTCTGAACTTTGAGTGAAGAAGAATGTTGGACAAATTTTGTCTGAAAATTGAACTACAGAGAGAAGATGCAAAGTGGAGAGTGGAGAGTGTGGGATTCAGCGATGATGGTGGTGATGGTGCAGTCGATGAACCCTAGTTTTTCTCTTAAGGCGGCTCAAATTGGAAGAGAGACAAAGAGAGAGAAACAAATACCGAAAAATGAATAGAATTTTTTTTTTAGGATTTTGAAAACAAAAATTTAACGGTGGATAAGCCACCTCATACGGATCATGGAAAGATTTTGATGGTCCAGATTCGATGTTGGATGCTCATACGGATTGTGTGTTAGTTACCTTTGTGATTCTCGTTGTGTTAAAACGAAAATTTGAAAGGTGGGTAACGGATTTCGGATGTCGGATGTCGGAAGCGGATATTTAGTGTTATCGTAACATAACGGATTTTGGAAATTAGGATTCATCAAGTTTTTTTATTAATTAGGTTCTCAGTTTGTCATTTGTTTTAGTGTTATGATTTGATGAATTGGGTTGAACCCCAACAGATGTTCAATTAAAAAGAATTGAGATGTAGCTTAATCAATTTCTTGGGACGAACATGATGATTCCGACTTAGGGAAAGAAACACTATGGAGTCCGAGAGAAATTGAGTGACATAGTGTCATCCATATTCAACCTAATTCGAAATCCTTAGAACTTCACATGAAGATTAATATATACCAGGTGAAATTGACTAAGGTAGATGAACATTTGGTTAAAGTGATTGATAAACTAGAGAAGTCGATTGAATCCTATAAACTTTAAGTGAGGTCGACCGATATTGGGTATTGTTATCGACGATAGAGTCCGGTAAAGATTTCGACTTAGTATAAAAGGTCATTAAAGACATAATATAAACAATTCGGTAGGTTTAGGGTTCTGGTGAGGGGAATAGGTCATCGAGGATAATATGACAAACATCGAGTGAATTCAAGTGAGATCGAACAATATTAAGTGAATATGAGCGAGATCGATGAAAACGAGTAAATTCGAGCGATATCGCAAAAAATGAATGAGATTGATTGAGGTTGAATAAAATTCAATAAATCCTAGTGAAATTGATAAAAATTGATATAATATGAGTAATATTAATCAAAATTGAGTGTATTCAAGTGAGATTGATAAAAAATTAAGTTAAACCCTAAATGTATGTGTATTTGTCATATTGTGCTTGATGACCTACTCGATTGAGTATGAGTTTTCAAGGAAACCCTAAATGTACCATTGTTGTTCATATTATTCTTAATGACCTAGTCGATTGAGTGAGAATCTTTTCTGGAACCCTAAATGGACTATTGTTTTATACTTTTCTTAATGACCTGAGGTTGATGGATATTCAAGTCGGTTCGATAAAAAATTGAGTGAATTTTAGTGAGATTTGATAAAATCATAGTTTCATATCGTTAGATTTTTTAGATCGATAACAAAATGAATAAGTTTGATTGAGATTGAATAAAATTCAATAAATCAAAGTGAAATCGAGTGAAATTGATAAAAAAAATTGATATAATTTGAGTAAGATCGATCAAAATTGAGTGCCTTCAATCATCCACGCTCCTTCCCTGCAAGTTACGAATCATCCATACATTCATTGATTAACACACTCAATCAATCAATACCACACATAAACAACATACATTCATTTTGCAAACCCTTTCAAGTTCAGTCACACCCAAACATCCAAACTCTTTCACTTCTCTTGTTATGGATTCAAATCTATCTCAGACCAAAAAATTATTTGTTGAAATTAATGGAAATAATTCATTCTCTCTTAATTGTACAGTCCCAAAACCCTTTGAACTCTCTTCAAAAACTCAACAGTTGAAACCCATTTTCTGCTAAGACTCGACCCCATCTGCCAACTAAAAACCCATGAACTCCACTAAGTCGGAATCCGCCTTAATACCCTCTTTTACTAAGTCAGAATCTTCGTCGATACCTTGCACCTCAAAAGTCTGCCTTGATAACCTATTCCCCTAAGTCAGAATCTATGTTGATACCCTGAACCCTGAACCATGAACCATGAACTCCACTAAGTCGGAATCTTCCTTAGTACCCCTTTTTACTAAGTTGGAATCTTCGTCGATACCCTTAACCCTCAACCATGCACCTCAAAAGTCTGCCTTAATAAATTCTTTCCATAAGTCGGAAACAAAATCAATACCTGAACCCTGAACTTCACTAAATCGGAATCTTCGTCAATACCTTGAACTCTGAACTCCAAAATATGCCATAATACCCTGAACCCTGAACCCTCATATTGTTTATTCACATAAGTTATAATCTTCACAGTATCGTCGGAATCGTCATGTTCGTCATGTACACCTTATTATCCTTAGTAACCTCTTCCCCTAACTCGTTAAACTTCAAGCTCTAAACTAAGAGTCGCAACAATAACTCTAAACTACGAGATATCAAGTTCTGCGTCCCAATTCCTTTCAATTGGGATGATCATATATTTTTTGTTATTAGGTAAAGCTTAACTTTATACAAGAAATTAAGCTACATCTCAATTCCTTTTAATTGAACATAAGTTGGGGTTCAACCCAATTCATCAAATCATAACACTAAAACAAATGACAAACTAAGAACCCTAATTATAAAAAAAAATAAACAAATATTTTTGATGAATCCTAATTTCCAAAATTTGTTACGTTACAATAGAAATATTCGTTTTCGACATTCGAAATCCGTTATCCATCTTTCAAATTTTCGTTTAATTAAGATGAGAATCACAATGGTAACTAACACAAAATGGTAACTAACACAAAATCCGTATGAGCATCCAACAGTGAATCTGGACCATCAAAATCTTTCCATAATCCGTATGAGGTGGCTTATCCACCGTTAATTTGTTTATTTCAAAACCCTAAACAAAATTTTCTCTTTCATTTTCGGCATTTGGTTTTCTCTCTTTGTCTCTCTTCCAATCTTAGACGTTGTAGGAGAATACTAGGGTTCTTCTTTTGACTGAACCATCACCATCATCACCGCCGAATCAGGATCATTCAACACCATCACGACGATTGCTCACTCGGTAAGGTCTCTCTCTGTTTACTACTCGTTTTGGTTAGCTTGAAAAGTGATAACTAACATTTTTAGTTTTCAAAAACAACCCTAATAAATGGCTGACATATGATTCATTGGGTTTGCTATGTTAAGTGATTCATTATGTGATATTCAAATCTTTGATTTTTTAATTCTTTGGTTTTTTTTCCTTAACAACCTGTACAAAGCACATTTCCTTCTTTATCTCTTTTAACCCTTGCAAAGCACTTTGTTCTTGTTGAATAGGATTTATAGGAAGAAAGTTGTTCTTTGGATGTAGTGCTGTTGATTGAGTCTGAGTGATTAAAGGATTCTATCAACACCATGGGAATTGGTCTAAGAAACCACACTTCTTTACCAACAAATATGTCTGGAGTTGTTGTACCAGAAGAAGATGGTACAAAATCAGTTGCTGAAAGTTCCAGTAATAATATTCTTATCACGGTCAAGTTCTATGTAAAGTCTTCTTTCTCTCTAGTCTTCTTGGACTGATTCTTTGAGTAACTATAACAGTGTGTACTTACTTGGCTATTCAATCTTAATCTAGGATGATTCAACTGATGATGTTTGCTTCAGAATGAGGCGAGATTCTCCTTTGGGGAAGCTCATCTATGCTTACCTTCATGTTAAGAATATTGAATACGAGTCGATCCGATTCTTATATGATGGTACTCGGATCAATACATCGCTTACCTTTGATGAAGTAATTTCTTTGGTTAATGTATCATTATTATCACACAAGCAATTTTTATTTTATTTTGAACCACTGAGTCTCATGATTCTATTTACCTAATTCATACTGAAGATTTTGACTCCAAAACCCCTGAATTTTTGCTTGTTTAATTGGAATTTCACTCTAAACTCATTACTAATCTTTGATTAATGTATCTAATTACAAAACAAGAAGAAATTGTAAGGTCATTTGAACAGAAACAAGCTCAATAGAGTCGTCTGTGGAGGGTTAGTATCCAATTTATGTTTGTTTGTTTTTTTTGTAGTTAATGGTCTTTGTTTCATCTAGGTTCAGTTTGTATTGAGTTTCTGATGTATGTTGAAAACCCCATAAGCTAAGTTCACTGTGGAAATTTTTTAGAGCTTTGTATCCGCAGCTTGAAAAGTTCTTAACATTCTAAGCAGGGCATGAGTAACTAAACATCGAGCATGACTGCATACCTAAAGCTAATTTTTGTCTAAGCAGGGTAAAATCAAGAAGCGCTACAAACCAGCTAACGCCACTCTCAAGAATAGAGGACATGATATTACGGTAGGATTAATATAACTGGAGAAGATCTTTTAACTTGAATTCATGATTTAATAAATAGAATATATATTTAAAACTCCAATAATTTAGGTTTATTAAAATAAATACGTGCAGCTTCATTGGGGAATTGGCACTGCTGGATCCATTAGAATTAACGGAACTAAGTATGCACTCGACCAAAGCCATTGGCATTCACCTTCTGAACACACAATCAATGGCAAGAGGTAACCATCAATTACATTAATCCCCATTTCTTAATATATGTACATACATGATTAGCCACTGACTCAATCCTTTGTTATTGTGTTTGCTCTGATTAGATTTGCTCTAGAACTGCATATGGTTCATCGAAATCTAGAACTTGGCAAAACGGCTGTTGTACATGTACTATACAAAATTGGAGAACCTGATTCATTCCTTAAAGAGGTGTAATTCTTTGATCCTTAGCACAAGTTATCCAGCAGAATAATATTCCCTTTGTCCCAATAAAAGAGTTTTTAGTAAATGAAAAAGTGATAATATTTTTTTTATTAGGATGAAGGTAGTATATATCGATTCATTTTTTTGTTGTGAATTTTGTTCAGCTGGAGAAGGATATAAAGAACATTTCGGACACAGATATTGAGACTCCAAGGAAATTAAAATAGGAATGGTTAATCCAAGACACATAAAAACGGGTGGTGGGAAATATTACAGATACTTAGGTTCTCTTACTACTCCACCTTGTACTGAAGGTGTCATTTGGACCATCAACAAAAGGGTATATACCTAAACTAATTCGTACATTTCTGCTGAATTAGTAACCATATTCTTGACTTAATTCTTCTGTTGAATTCCTCTTCTTTTTATTTATCGGCAGGTGAGGACTGTTTCATAAAAACAAATGATGTTAGTGAGAACAGTCGTTCACGATGTAAGATGTCCAAGCTGGCTTTGTATCAGGCTTAGGAAAAAACTCAACTCTATGTTAGATACATATCTTTCTTGAGTAAGGCCATATATGTTTTTGAAGTAGTGTTCTTTATGTTTTTGCTTTAAGATTGTGGAGATTGTAAATATTTTTTAAAGAAAATATTAGATTGTATTTTTTTCCTTTTCCTTAAAGAGTGTAATTTTCTTAAGAAATGATATAAATTGAATTATGTGATATAATAAAATTTAATTTTGTTTTTAATTTGGTTCATAATTTATTTGGTATTAATTTTAATTTAAATTATGATTTGGGATTATGTAAATCAGAATAGTGAAGTAATTTTTTAGCGAGCAAAACAATTGAGTAGCTTAAATACTCAAGCAACCAACTTTAAGCCAATTAAAATCTGAATTCTAAAATAATTTGGAAGCTTAAAAATTTAAACGATCAACTTAGTAAAAACTTTGATACCTTAAAAGTTTAAGCAACCAATTTCAGGACAATCAAAACCAAAAATCGCTTGTAGCAAGCAAAATCATTTGATCGCTTAAAATTTTAACCAAGTAACATCAGGTTAAGTTGTTCCATGTGTCTTCCAACTAGGTAGTTTAATAGCTCCTAAGTCACAAGTTGCTTCTAGAGAGTAAAAAATTTTGTACCTCAAAATCTTGAGCAACCAACTTCAGGCCAATCAAAATCAGAAATCGCTTTTAGCGAGCAAAACAATTTGATCGCTTAAAACCTTAACCAAGCAAATTTATCAACTAAGTATTTACTTGCTTTAGAATGATTGGTATATCTGAAGCGATTGGTAGATTACTTGCTACATTGGTTGGTCTACATGTTAAGCGATCACAGTTTTACTTGCTCCATGTTAGTTGGTCTAAATGTTAAGCAATGAAAAAAGTACTCGCTTTAAGTAAGTTGGTTTATTACTAGAGCGATTGCATGGTCGCTCAAGGCTTTGAGATACATGGCCTTGGGAAACCAACGGAGCGAGTGCCACTTTTAATCGCTATAACGGTTATAGCGACTTAAAAGGGGCTTTAAACGACTTAAAACGAGTCGCTTAAACCCATTTTTTTTGTAGTGTTCAATATCTTATTCTCTACCACACATCTGTATTGATTTCCTTGTTTAAGCAAGGCTCGTGCATCCGACAAAAAGCATTCCCTGTTTACATCTACCAATTTAGCAAGTGTAATAAGGAAAAAGAAGTTGTTCCTGCTGAACAACTTCATCGGAATTTTGCTAGCATGTTAGAAGGCTATGGAGGGCATAGATAACCTCATAAGAAAGCCAAATAGATGGTTCTAAGATAAAATATCATATACATGTAGAATATAAGTGGAGGAACCCACTGACCCTTAATTGTGCCGCCACCAGACAACTTAGTCTTTAATTATATAATCTATTCATTAATTCGCTAAAACTGAACTAATTATATGGCACTAAGACTGATCTTGAATTTAAACCAACATTCAGGGTTTTAAATTTTTTATATCTTTGTTTATAGAGACAATGATTATGTGCTAAATAATATCAGCACTAAACCATTTCAGACTATTAAAACTGGTCACAGTTCAAAACAGCATTACAAATTCCAGAGCCGTTCACTGCTCACTTTGTAGTAGATCGAACTCCTTCATTCTACAATGTTCTTACACAACCGAATCCACCAAAAAGAAGAAGATATCATAATATCATACAGTATGTCATACCTCAACCACATCAGGCCTTGCACATAATTGTTTCAGTTCAACAATCTTCATCCTCCGTTGTAGCTGAAACAGTTATGACATAAGGAAATCATTAGAACATATGCAAAAGAAAGAAACATAAAATAAATAAAATTATACTATAGTATCCCGTTTGGTTCGGGTAATTGGAAGCCCAGGAATTGGATTCCAAGGAAATCAACCCAATTACCCCCAACCAAACACACCAAAAAAAACTAGAATCAAATTCCAAAGGAATCAGATTCTCACATAATCTTTCTTTTCCATTCCAACGGGATATTCATGGAATGTAATCCAATTCCGAAACAAAATCAAGGGAATTAGATTAAAATTACTAGATTACCCTTCAAACAAAACCAAGACCGTGGGTTTCATGTTTCATTTTCATCTGAGAGAGAAAAGAAGAAAAATGAAACGGAGAAAGGGAGTGATACAGAACGTCCATGGTTAGATCGAGTGATGAAGAAAGGGAGTTTTTTTTGTTAAATCTCTTCAACTGCATCTTCTCTAAACCAAATCTGAGTGATGAAGATCGGTCATATTTTGCTCAATTTTTTCAACTCTTCTCTGAACCTAATTGCATCTTTTACCTTACTTATCTAAACCCTAATTGCATCTTCTACCTTCAAACTGTAAAGAAATTCCTCGCGTAGAAGCCACGGAAAATTTCTAGGTTTTTTCCCTCTCTTTACTCATTCAAATCAAACAAATTCCAACCTAATTTCCCTATGTTATTATTTGATTGGTTCTAAAACTGAAATTTGAAATTGGGTTTGTTTTGTTTTATGTATTGACAAGTTATTAGAGTTTCTTTGTTAGAGACACCTTCAATTTCTGTTCTGGAGGAATTGGCGGGGGTTCATAGATTTGTTGTAAGGTTCCAGGAAAATATAGCTGCTGCAAGTAAGGTATCATTAGATGTGCTTGATATACATAAGAAATTGAAGAAGTTGTATTTTGTTGTTCTTTAGATGTTTATACATTGAATTGCTTGTTTTCGTTATATTTTTGTATGCTCAATCCTAGATATAAGAGCTTTATGGCTTGGGAAATTCAACCATAACGTGGTTTTTGTAGCCACATTTTGGATTCACAGAACAAACATAATCCAGACTGAAATCCAGAATATAAATGGGATAACCCCCTATATTCATGTGAGTTGAGATTTTCAAGCAAGCAATACATATATAATCGAAAAAGGTTCTAGATATCAGAAAGCTTGAATAGAAGGCACAAATGTACAAGAAAGTTATGATAGGATGAGAAAAACCCAACTCAACGTTTTTGTGCTTTCCTCCGTCTAGACTGTGTTTTCTGCCGTTTCTTTCTTGAGACAAGTTTGTTTTTCGGTTTCAGCTTCAACTCTGTTGACCATTTGAAGTTTGGGTCTCTCATTTTTGCTTGTATATCCTTGAAGAATTCCATGTCTAACTTCTTGGGTCCTCCTTGTCTTAGCTCCGAATATTCTGGCCCCGAAAAAATATGTTCAAAAGCACCTATTAATATGTCTGTATCACTCATCACCTCTCAAACATTTGTATAACACCCATCAGGCCCTTTCTTCAACTTCTTCAATGTATTTTCAACTGTGAGTTTCCTTGGATAACCAGATCTGTGAATAATATAGCCTGTATGTATTTTGTTGTTCTTTAGATGTTTTGTCTACTCTTCTGAAGTGGGTCTGGGTATTTGAGCTTACTACCGAAAGTTTGTTGCGTTTTGTTGCAGTTTTTAATACTTTAAATTTTTTGGTTCTTGTTGTAATTTTCATGTTTTGGTGTTATTCTAAATGTGGGTTTCTCTTGTTTGGCAGGGATTTGAGAGGAGGACTGTGTGTTGAGGAGTTTGTGGGCACGCTGGTAAATTGTATCCGGAAAGTGGTAAGATATGAGTTCTTTCATTTCCAGTGCTTTAATTAGTTGGGTTGAACATCTGTCTATGTTACTTTTATGCTTTTGCTTCCTTTTTTTTTGAAGCATGGTTCATAGTTGTTGTCGAACTAGATTCTTTTTTTTTCGGCAGGATTTAGCATGTTGTTTTTGGTACCCACATGCACACTTTATTTAATTTTATGCATCTGGACTTTTATGATTTGAGACTCATGCTAACTACTGATGCAGGATGTTACATCCTCCTTTCTTATATTTCTTTATATTCTGATGCTAATGTATGGTTTTGCAAGTGGTTGGTATAAGGTACCGACCACTTGCAAAACATCAGATTTTTCGAAAGTCCATTTTTTTATGTAGGAGCTACTAGGTTAATCTTCTTGATAATTTTAGTCTTCTAGATATCTAGGCTCTCCACTCTCTAGAACTTGTTAGATTTCTTCGTTTTATGCCAGTATGCAAAAGTGTTAATAATGCCTTGTAAGATTGTTGTGTTTTCTTTGTGGAAGCTGATAAGTCTTGAATTTTTTGATAATTTGTGTAACTTGTAGCTAGCATATGTAAAAACGAATGTTGTAAGGAAAGGAACATTCTCTTATACATCCTTGCCTCACAATCAAAATCTTTATTAATACAACTCTCATATAATTTCAAATATAGTGCATCAAAAAGCACATAATGTTCTTTAACTATTTTTTTAATTTAGTTGGAGTATCTACTTATAATGTTCTTATCCTTCATGCCATAGTCGACCGGATTTACTTGATGCTGCACTATTGCGACCTGGAGGGCTGGATCGCCTTCTTTTCTGTGATTTCCCTTCATGGCGTGAGCAGATGGATATATTAATAGTTCTTTCCATAAAGGTTGGTCTATGATTCAAGTGGTGCACTTTTATCTTTGCTACTAAGCTTGAGATTGCATTGTGTATTTTCTTTACTCTCCCAGATGGGTGATACGTTTATGTTCCTGCAGCTACCCAATCTGTTGAGAAACAATGGCATGTCAACAACCCTTAAATAGTATTGGTTCCAATTTCTTGGCACACTAATGTTTAACACCAGTTTCAATTAGTAAAAACTCCAGTTCCTCTAGGATATATAATCCATGTTTTCTCTTACTTCAGGATCTCAACATCCTATCAAGTTACCTTATGTCCTCTCTCTCTTTTAGTAGCAAGCTCATCATTCATAGATTTTATTGTTCGATGTTGGCTTGTATCAGTTATTCACCAACTCAAGTTGTTCAGGAATCTTATTTCTAGTCGTCTTTTTGGGTGATTTCTGATGTAACTATCTATGATGCTTTAGCACCTTATGTGTGAGCTTATATATTTAGTTTAGCGATTTAAATTTGCAAGTTGTGTTTTGGTTTCAGCTTCCTTTGGCTAGTGACGTTGATTTGGATGCCATAGCATCTTTAACTGAAGGTTTAAGCGGTGCTGATCTCCAAGCTCTTCTGTCAGATGCCCAGCTGGCATCAGTTCATGAGCTCATGGAAAGTGACTCTAGTTCCGCTAGTGGCAGTGAACATCATCATCATCCTAGGGAAATCCCAGTAATCAACAATAAACTTCTACTGACCATTGTATCAAGAGCAAGGCCATCTGTTTCCGAGTCTGAAAAGCGAAGATTGTACTCCATCTACAATCAGTTTTTGGATTCAAAAAAATCTGTTACTGCTCAGGTTTCTCATCTATTTTCTTTCTCTTTAAATAACAGTGAAGTTTATTATCATAATGAAATAAAATAAACACGTAGCTTTTTATTGCTTCTAACCATTTGTAACAGTAATTTCTTTCTCCTGCAGTCAAGGGATGCTAAGGGCAAAAGAGCTACACTAGCCCGATTGCATTTGTATCATGTATGATCATTCGTATTAGCTAAGCGATCATCCTCCCCCAAGAAATCAGATCCACTTGATGAGCAATAAGGTGTTCACATTCTAATAATAATAATTGTCTGGTGTATTATAATATCTTGTATATTATATCCATAACTCAACAGAATAATATGGCGATTATGGTCATTGTATAAACTGCCCATGCAGTAAGCATTAGTTGCGGGCTTTTCTTTGGTTGGTGTGGGGAGGGGGAGGGAGGGTTTGTATATACTTGTGCTTACTTGCTTGATATTTAGAGCACAACATGTTTATGTATTTATTATTTACTTGTGCTTTATTTAAAACTTGCAAAAGCGCTTTATAGCAGGCGCAAAAGCAAGAGAAGCAGTTCCTTACAACTATCGTGGAGGTTATAAGTCACATGTGGTCCACAGGGAGGCGGTATGTTCCTTTATCTTTAAGAATATGATTTTTCTTTCCACTTTTCTGATTTTTATGGAGTGATTTTTGTTCACATATATAAATACTGCGGAGCAATAGCTAGTTAGCTACATTATTTCTATTACGGAAATGTCAACTTACAGAATGAGTCTCAATTTTTCATCATATATGTTTCTCTCATTTGGTTACGCTTGAAATTTGCAGCAAGCCATAGAATCTGGGTTTCCAAGTGAAGATGTCAAGACTATGTGCATGGAATATGCATACCTTGAGAAGAGTTTGGGGATTTGGCACAGAAGGTAGTAGAGGAGGGAGATAAAGAAGTTGAAATCGCACGAAGAGATGTCCCTGCTTAGGGGTTTCGGGATTTGGCACAGAAGGTATTAGAGGAGGTGGGTGAAGATGGGGATGCTAGAAAGAGGGAGAGTGACAACAAGCTTGGGCATCCTTGGTCTGTTTCCTTTGTTGTTGTTGTTGCCCGTGGTAGTAAAGGAGTAATGATCATATTGGATTTGTAGACATATGTAATAATTATCACCATCGTGTAGAAGTTTTTGGTAAGAATTTACAGTGTTCAACTTCGGTTGTATATCTTGAAAAGTGTAATTTTGAATTTTAAAATTTTAAAATTTAAAATTTTGAATTAGTTAAGTATAGGTATTGGAATTTCAAAAAGTAAGGGTATTTGTGAGATATTATATATTTGGATTACCATGTAATTCAATTCCCCCAACCAAACACTTTTTTTTATTAAAGAATCCATTTCTTGAAATTCAATTCTTGGAATTGGATTACCTTATAATCCAATTCCTTGGTTTTAAAAATCTTGAACCAAACGTCCTATAATAGTAACAAAATACCTTCTTCTTTTTATTTGAAGTCCCTCCTTTCTCGTTCTCGTTGGCGTCTTGCTCTTCATCTGAATCGGAATCATCTTTCTTTTTCATTACCTTTTTCTCCTCTTCATCATTCCTATCACTACCCTATACAAATGAAACCACAAACCCCAAATCCAGAACCCAGAACAAATCAAAAACTGAAAATTGAAAACACTGACAAAAATAAAACTTCAATTCCAATCTATTAATTTATTACCTCTGCATCAGCAACTTCTTTAACGTTAAACTTTTATGAATGTGGTTCCATATTTGTAAGCCTCAGAATACTCATAAGAATTCTAATTGTCCGAAGCTATAAATACCTCCCCGGGATTTTGAATTGTATCATAGTTATTGGGATGAACTTGTTAATATATTTTATATTTGTTGTGTACATATAGCTAGCTCTTATTTGTTCAGCAATAAGATCATTGAGGTGTAAGCATAACAATGGGGGTTTCAGAGGAGAAAGGAAGAAAGTTAGTCTCACATTAAGAATTCAAATTGTCCGAAGCTACAAATGCTCCATAATTTGGTGCCCCACAGGTCATGTGAAGTAACCCATCTTCCTGAAATGAGTAAACCAAAAGTAACTTAATTGCAAAGGTTACATTTTCCGAGTTGTTTAAAATCTATTCATGAAGGTAAACACTTGAAAGCAGGAAAGTGATAAAAAAAAAACAATAGTCCTTGTCCTTTTTATCATTAGCATGGAAGATGACTTCCTTAGCATTTTCTATCCTTATCTGTGTTCATAAGAGAGGAATTGTTGGACACTCACTCGAAGTTGCTGAGGCAGAGCACTCAATCCAAAATCCGAGACTTTAAGATCCCCATTAGCATCCAACAGCAAATTCTCAGGCTGTTAAGTACATAATTGCAGTTGTCCCACTGATTAAGTGAAGATTCGAAGTATTAACCAAAATAAATGCAGTGTAGAATAATTAAAGTTCTGTTACCTTCAAATCTCTATGCGTTGGAATACTCTACTGAATCCCATAGCTTCATTCTATACTCTTAATAGATCATCCCCCAAATTGATCCTTGAGTTTTTAGCACAATAACCATAAAGATTCCTGTTATTTTCATGGAACCACCTTAAACGCAAAATCAAACCCACCCCCATTAAAGGTGATCTGATCCCATTGATAACAGAATCAATCCCAAGATAGAGAAAGAGACAAAGAGATTTACCAATATCTTACATGCATCAATCTGTTGGAACTCTTACTGAAAAAATATTTGCATTGCCAATTGAGACCTGCACACTGATCAGAAAACAAAACAATAAATTGAAAAAAATAATAAAAAGAAATAAAATCCATAAACAAACAATGATCACAGTTGCAGATGAGTTTTCAGCTGAAATCTCAGATGGTGCTGCTTATGTTGCTGGTCATGACGACGAGTCTCATCCTGTTTTGGTATTAATTTATCAAATGCCATTTTTATTACTCATACTAAGTTGTAACAGAAGATTCATAATCCAATTCTTTTTCAGGTCTTTCGAGTTAGACAAGATTATCAGAAATTTCATTCAAAAAAACTGTAAGTACAAGAACAAATTTGGTTATTCGATTTAGTTATAGTCTTCTTGATTTGGTTTTCTAATTTGGTTTTGTTTCTTCAGGTACGTAGTTACTGAAAATCTGATTTCAGCAGCTACAGCCAAGGTGGTGGATTGAGGTGCTATTGTGGTCATCAAATTCACGATCACCCACAACCAAAGATCCAAACACGATGTAAACGGGATTTAAATCAATCACACACAAGAGATTTAACGTGGTTCGGCAACGAAATGCCTACATCCACAGGTAATAAGAGTTGTTGTTTCTTATTAATTGTGGGGTTACAATGGATTGAATATCATCCTCTCTCAAGAACATTTTCTGGAGAAGAAGAAGAAGAGGAGAGAGAAGATCCAAAAAGTAGAATTTGGGAAGAAATCCAAAAGTCCCTTTCTCTTAGATTACAAAAGAAATGATCAGCCAAAAGTTTCTTTCTCTTTCCTAGTTTTTTGTTTATAAAGGAAAGAAAAACGATTGGATTACACAGTTGTCCCTATTAGTAAGGTGTGTGCTTCATCATTTGACTCTGCCACGTGTCAATATTGTCTACCACGTGTCGAGAGATTCGCCACGTGTCGAGAGGAGTCCGCCATGTGTTGAAGAAGATATACCTCATTTTGCTTTGTGTTGATGAAGTCTGCCGCGTGGCCATATTGATCTTATCCAAGACCAAGGTGAAAATAAAAAAGGAAGAAATAGAAAGGGTAGGAGGAGAAGCAAAGAAGGAGGTGTGTGTTGCTAGGGGTTAGCCAAGCGTACAAGAGTTGGAATAAAAGAGGAGGAGGAAGGGAAGTGCGCACATGAGAGAAATGAGAGAGAATGAGGAAGAGATAGTGCGCACAAGAGAGAAATGAGAGAGAATGAGGAAGAGATAATGTAAGATTTTTGGCACTCACAATTGCCCCCTTTTCTTAAGGTTTGTTTGAAGAAGAAACCTTAAGAAAATATCTGCATGCTTCTTGGCAGTGATGTGGTGCGTCTGTGCTTGGATCGTATGTTGCTGCCTTGCAGTTGCTTTTTGTCCAACCTTGTTATGATAAGAGATTTTGCCTGAAAAATCCACTCTGGTACGAAGTTTTGCTGCTAATACTTGTATACAATCATATGTTAGTATAAAGATATCACCCCAAATAGTGGGGTTAAAAATGATAAATTGATTAATAAAATAACGTCTGCTTAAAGCTTATAAAGATCTGCACTATTGAATTTGATGCAAGAGCATAAGTCAGTCAGGGATTCAAATTCAATGTGATAGTCGAGATGGGCCACATGTCAGGTGTCATCGGGCGCAAATTTGTTCATACGTGCCAATGCCTGTGTGAGAACCTGTCATCTCGACCGCAATTATGAATAAGAAACCTTCTCATGACTCATACAGACAAGGGATTCGCAAAATCAAGATGGATGAAGCAATGAAATTTCAGATCCAAGAGGTATAAGGTACTTAGCTCTTTTGTGAGATAAACTCATGCACACTTACAGTGGTTGTAGACTAGACATGTCTGTTGTTGATGAAGAAATTGTGGTGATGAATGTGATACTGTGCTGGAATATGTATACTTTCCTCCATTCTTTGCGGGATTCCAAGACATGCCTGATCAATTTCCTGCGACAAAATTGTTTCAAATATTAATTACCATTTTTCAATAAAGTATTCATATTTACCCCCGTGAAATGACTTCAATTGTCCTTCGTTTGCACTAGCAGCTGGTCTTGACTGGTAACCTTGGTACCTGCATCTTTCATTTTCCAATCATTGGTGCTTCATGAATTTAGAAGCATATGAAGTAAAAACTATATGAAGTACTGATTCTTGAATATCTGTACCTGCTTATGAAAAATATAAAGTATGAAGTATGAAGTATCGACCCTTGAGGAAGTACTCTTCACATAAGAAGTATGAAGCATAAACAATAGAAGTATCGATCCTTGAAGAAATATTCTTCACAAAAGAAGTATGAAGTATCGACCCTTGAGGAAGTACTCTTCACAAAAGAAGTATAATCATTGAAGTATCGAAGCTTAAAGAGTATTCTTCCCATAAGTAGCATGAAGTATAATCAATATGAAGTATCGAAGCTTAACGAAATATTCTGACAATGGTTTATATTTTCCCTTGATGCCCCCTGTAAAACAACTATCAAATATATAAAATGATTAGTTTGTTGTTATTTTCTTCGAGCTTTCTTTGTATATTTTTTTTGTACCTGAAATAAAATCATCAAATAAATTGGTTAATGAGTATGTAATTTGAGTTCGCAAGGGTTTATTGTACCTTGGGCTCTATTGAGGGTAGACTCACATAGTAATTTCTCTCTGGCCAGGAGAAAACTACCCATGCGGACCCTGAGCATCCCCTGAATTGGGTGACGCCTGATACAATAATTAATGTCATGTAGGGCATCTCTTGCTAGCGGATGTACCCAATAGTCAACACTCATGACATTTACATGGGTCTCCTATGAGAGATTGCATTTAATTGTTTTACCCTGTATGAGCACAAATTATTGTACTTGCATTGAAGGTGAGGGGTAATATGGTTTAAGGCATTGCGCATTCCAAGGATGCCACTAGACTTGTCCATCTATATTTTTCAAATAATAGAATCCTTGTCCTGCAATGTCCTGTATGATATAAGGATCTCCCCAAGTGGGCACAAACTTCCCTACATTTGGAAAATGGATAGAAAGCACGTCTCCCATCTTTCTTCAGAAAGATGCCCCCAATAGAAGCAGCAATCGTGAACGTACCCATAAAAATTATTGTTTCTTTGCAAATAAAGATAATAAGTTCTAACCATACTGGTGCAATCAACAAAGCAGTCTATGGAAATGATCCATTATCACCCTGTGCTATAGTAATCACTAGCAACACATTTCAATTTGCATTATTTATGATGGTTAAGCACTAAAGCAAGCTTAACAAGTTAAAACTGATAAATACAAGAAGTAAAAGCATCATATGAGCATACTATAAATGATAAGTAATCAATTTTTTTCTCCATTAGTATGCTAAGTTGCGGATGTTGTTCAAATACCTATGGGTGAATAGTAAAACTAGATGTCATCTGCTAGAATTATTCAAAAGAATAAACATTAAAGACTATGTATATCATCATTTAGTTTCATGAGCTGGTAACAAGGTTTTGAGCTAAGATACTCTATTACAAAATACACTATTCAGATAGGAACTTTGTGTTCTAACATGCTGCATGAGATCTACATTAGCATGTTATCGTGCATTTCAAGTGAGCTGAACATTAGTCAAGCTTCAGGTAAGATCAGAGCTATAAGTAAGAAGGAGCACTCAGGTATTCATGCATTCATTTGAATGATAGTATTTGTATTAAATAAGAACTGGTAGTACTTAGCTCATTTAAGATGAAGCTGGTGCTCTGTCAGGTCTGTGGTATTTCCACATCTTGATTTGGGCTGCGAATCGCTATAGCACCTTAGCCAACTTTATGGTTTTGAGCAATCATGCATTTGTATTGTCCTTGCAGTTCAGGCGAATCAGATCTTCCAGTTCAAGTATCGCTCTTATCTCTCTTTTTGAAGATTGAGTTTAAGCATGTAGGAACCACTGCGGGGATTAAAACTTTTAGAGCGCGACTGAGCTGCGGAATTGGAATCCGTGGAGCGGAGGTGAGCGCAGTGCGTAGTGCGCAGGTGAGCATTGATGAGTGTAGTGCGCAGGTGATGAGCGTAGTGTGCAGGTGAGCTGCGAGTTGTGAAATTGAAAACTATAGAACACAGGTGAGCTGCGAGCTGCGCAATTGGAAACTATAGAGCGCAGATGAGATGCGAGCTGCACAATTGGAAACTGTAGAGCGCAGGTGAGCTGCGAACTGGGCAATTGGAAACTGTAGTGCGCAGGTGAGCTGCGCAATTGGAAACTGTACTGCGTGAGATTCCCAGCTACATACACTTCTCCATTCCTCAATACTGATACAACTTCCATTAACATCAAAAAGTAAGAAAACTACATATCTCTCTTGTTTCAGTTTCAGGTAGGATAAATCCTTTATACTTTTCCCCTCCTTCTAGCGCCAAATTGTAGTTACCAAAAATCTGATTTCAGCAGCTACAGCCAAGGTGGTGGATTGAGGTCCTATTGTGGTCACCAAATTCACGATCACCCACAACCAAAGATCCAAACACGATGTAAACGGGATTTAAATCAATCACCCACAAGAGATTTAACGTGGTTCGGCAACAAAATGCCTACATCCACGGGTAATGAGAGTTGTTGGTTCTTATTAATTGTGGGGTTACAGTGGATTGAATATCATCCTCTCTCAAGAACATTTTCTGGAGAAGAAGAAGAAGAAAAGGAGAGAGAAGATCCAGAAAGTAGAATTTGGGAAGAAGTCCAAAAGTCCCTTTCTCTTAGGTTACATAAGAAATGATCAGCCAAAAGTTTATTTCTCTTTCCTAATTTTCTGTTTATAAAGGAAAGAAAAACGATTGGATTACACAGTTGTCCATATTAGTAAGGTGTGTGCTTCATCATTTGACTCCGTCACGTGTCAATATTGTCTGCCACGTGTCGAGAGGAATCCGCCATGTGTTGAAGAAGATACACCTCATTTTGCTTTGTGTTGATGAAGTCTGTCACGTGGCCATATTGATCTTATCCAAGACCAAGGTGAACATAAAAAGGGAAGAAGTAGAAAAGGGTAGGAGGAGAAACAATGAAGGAGGTGCGTGCTGCTAGGGGTTAGCCAAGCATACAAGAGTTGGAATAAAAGAGGAGGAGGAGGGGAAGTGCGCACATGGGAGAAATTAGAAAGAAGGAGGAAGAGATAGTGCGCACATGAGAGAAATGAGAGAGAAGGAGGAAGAGATAATGTAAGATTTTTGGCACCCACAAGGTACATTCAACTGTTTGTATATACACTAGAAGTTGTGATTGCTTCTATGCCTAAAGATGCAGAACAAATCGTCCTTCTCTTTGATACCAGTAAAATTTTGTGCTTCTCTTATTAAACTGACGATATTATCCTTTTAAATCAGTCTAGTCTTTTAATTAATCAAGATTAATTTAGTAAAACAACGTTTACCAATTATATCATGCGGTACTAATGGAGGGTAGCACTTCAAGTCTTCAATGGTTCAATCTAATTCACACAGTCCCCGGGAACAACGTGTGAGTCCGACATATTTTATAGCTTCCATTTAAAACAGGGGAAGAAGATGAGATATAGCCAGTAAATAAATGAAATGTTAAATTTAATTTAATAATTTTAGTTATTTAGTTTTTGTTTGGACGGTCAAGACGGTCAACCTAAGTCCTGGTATTCAAACTCTAATTTTTCTTTTAGGACCCAGATATAATATCGGTCATAAAATTAGGATCCAAAGTTAAAATAACCATTTTTTAAACACAACTATCATCTTTCCTTATTTAGCCATTTCCTTATCAAAATGTTATCAAAATCAGAAAGGATCCATATCCTTTGTGAGTTTATTCGGAAAATAATTCCATATTTTTTGGATTTTCATTTCAAATATACTAAATCAGCTATAAATATCTATCTAATTAACCGGGTATGTCTAAAAAAAAATATCTAAACCGATTTACCACCTAATTAATAGTATTATCTAAATCGTTTAAGTTAGAAATTTGATATTTTTAACCGATATTAAAATATTTTTTTACATTCAAAAACTTAAGTCAAATATTTTTCATCAGGATTTTACTTGTAGTTTATTGGTTGAATAACCCCTAGATCCTATTTTATGGGTATGGAAGACAAGTAAACTTAGATACTTTTCAAATAACCAAGGATCTTTAAAATACTATTCTAATATCCTTAATTGGATATTTCATCCAAATTTTTATTTTTTAATATTATTAATATTTACATGATGTACTATAGTGCCCCTATTTATTTCTCTTGTTATATCTTCGGCTAACTCAACCTGCTCCGCCCTAACTGTTAATCAATATTTGTACTTTGGCTAAAACCTTTCTTTGAAAACATTCATTCTCCTAATATTGATCAGTAAAACTAATGGGAGCTTTTTCCATACAGAGTTCGAAAGTTATACTTCTCTTGATTTTTTTACATTCAAAAACTTAATTCAAATATTTTTCATCAGGATTTTACTTGTAGTTTATTGGTTGAATAACCCCTAGATCCTATTTTATGGGTATGGAAGACAAGTAAACTTAGATACTTTTCAAATAACCAAGGATCTTTAAAATACTATTCTAATATCCTTAATTGGATATTTCATCCAAATTTTTAATTTTTAATATTATTAATATTTACATGATGTACTATAATGCCCTATCTATTTTCTTGTTATATCTCCGGCTAACTCAACCTGCTCCGCGCTAACTGTTAATCAATATTTGTACTTTGGCTAAAACCTTTCTTTGAGAACATTCGTTCTCCTAATATTGATCAGTAAAACTAATGGGACCTTTTTCCATATAGAGTTCGAAAGTTATACTCCTCTTGATTATGCAGTCAAGAAAGGGAAGAAGTTATAAATGTAATACTCGATGCTCTCACACTCACAGCAATCCCTAGTTACATTGCTCATGCTAATTTCAGAATTCTTCAACCATAAAACACCCAATAAGTCAATTTGATGCTAATAAAAGATTTGGTTGAGTCACAAAAGAGGTTAGGAAGGTTGGGTCGAGCTTAGGAAGCTAAAAAGAGCGAAAAAAAAATCAATTCAGAAATTTTTATGCTGCTGATGCTGCTGCTGAAGAACACGGGAAGAACAGAGAAAAGACAACGGTTTCTTCAACCCATCAGCAACGTTGTTCTTCAGATGCAACGGTTTCTTCAACCAATAGCAACGTTGTTCTTCAACTTTGCAACGTTTATCTTCAGCTGCAACGGTTTCTTCAACCAATCAACAACGTTTATTTTCAGCTTTGCAACGTTTATCTTCAGCTTTATTGCAACAGTTAGTTTGTAACACCAAAAAAACCAGTTTCATCCTAGCTATTATTCGAATATTTTTTTTCAATTTTATTTTAAACCAGAATGCAACCAGTTTCATCCTATATATTATTCGAATATTTTTATTTTCTTAGTTTAAAACAGGATGCATCCAGTTTCATCCAAGCTATTTTTTGAGTAAATTTTTCTATTTTATTTTAATTCAGGATGCAACCAGTTTCATCTTAGCTATTTTCTTTCGAAAAAAAAAACTTCGAATTTACTATCAACAATGGATCTTGTTTTGAAGAGAATTTAAAATCCTTTCCAAAAATATAAGTTTTATTACATATATTTTAAGAGTTATGAGTGTTTTTGTGATTTTTTTTTAAATTGGAGAGAGAAAGGCTAAAAAAAAATAACTACAAAAGTGAGGGACATAATTGTCTTATTTCTTTTGTATCCATTTCACCCAACCCTAATTTTTACAAGTCCACAAGAACCATAAATTAAGGAACCTTGGGCAATAGACCCATTTTCCGTTTTACTTGGTGCTGCCAAAAATATAATGATATTGCCCTATAATAATTCTTTTTACCCTATAATTCAAAGAATTTTTACTCGAAATTCCTATAATTCAAAGATTTTTTACCCTATATTAATTTTATCTACCCATGATTTTTTACCCTTATAATTATTTTGAAATATCATGTCGATTGTGTATAATATAGTAGTGTCGGTATTTTTGGATAAAACTAAGATCAACGTTTTAAATGCATACAAAAAATTTAACAACGACGATTTAAAAAAAATATATATGTAAACATGATATAAGAATAAAAAATAAATTTACAGACGTCCAAAATCACATCTCGACCATCTAACCGTCAGACATAACAAATAATAAAGGTCGTTGTTCTCGTTTCCCTGTCTCTCTCTCAAACCATCGTCACCGCCACTTCCACCATAAAATTCACACTTGTCGCAGATACACCAGAACGCGTATTCATCTCTAATTCATTCTCAAGTCACAATTCTTTTAATCAAAACTCCATTTCAACGGCAGAAGACTCACCTTCTCAACTATGTACTCAATCCCCACCAGCGACTCTTCCTCGGCTAAACACTAACCCCATTCTTCAAATTCAGGTTTCTCTCGCTGTTTTTCTCCATCTCAGGCTCGAGCAATAAAAACCAAAACCCAATCTTCCATTTATTGTTCCTATTCAAACCCTGAAGTCTCGATCTCGCTTCTCTGTTTGAACCTATCATACTCGATAGAACCCATCTTTCGTCTTCTTTCAAACAGCGTCTAATCTCCTAACTCTCTTCTACTCTCGCTGAAATCTTGAGCCATTGAACCTTGGTTAGCCAACAATGGAAATCTTCGGTGTGGGTTCCGGCTATCTTCCTGGTCTTCTTAGTTGTTGAAGCCTTAAAATATCTTTCATTGATGTTCGATTTGAATGTTAGAAGCAGAGGTTAGGTTTGTGTAGATCGAGATTTTAGGATTCAAGGGGGTGCGGAGGAGCACAAGCGCCAAAGAGAAGAACGGCGTTGGTGGGGAAGGTGGCTTAAACAACATGGCGGGGGACTGTTGTGGTGTTTGGCGTAGTCGGAGAGGGAAGAAGCGGAGCTGATTAGATCAGATCTCCAAGCGTAAGGGTAGAGAGCGGCTTTAATGGAGTGAGAATAAGCATAAAAAGCAAGACGCGGGATGAAAACAGAGCAGAACGGAAGACGCGGGGCTAAAAAATGAACGTCTAAGCAGCGGTTGGACCAGACCAAATTTGTTTGGTCGGTAAAAAAAAAAAACGCTACGAAAACATGACTAAATATGATATTACGCTGTTGTAAATAAGCGTTAATTATCAAACGCTATACTAAAGTGACGTATATTACACAAACGTTTAACTATACAGACGTTATGTTTTTGACGTTCATTTAGATTAGCGTTTTTAACATACGCTCCTGTAATGAAGCGTTATATACTCAAACGTCACTTTACCGAAGCGCTTATCTAAACGTTACCATACTGAAGCGTCAAAACCAAAACGCTCTTCTAAAACAGCATTTAAAAAAAAAAGTTAACATAAAACAACGTTTGAAAAGAAAACGTGGGTGTAGAGGAGCGTTATTAATGAAACGTTGTTGTGTAATAACGTTAACCTTATTCAACTTTAGGTAACGTTATTCTAGACTAGCGTTAACTATAGGAAACGTTATTGTATACTAGCGTTTTGGATGAGTGTTTCAACGTCTTCATGTTGCAGCGTTTTGGCAATTAACGCTCTGGCAGAGGAACGTTTATCCCACACGCTCTTCTAGCTTGCCGTTTGTTTAAATTACGCTGTTTTAATACCACGTTTCAAAAATGCTACTCTAAATAAACGTTTTGATAGACGTTTTTTAGTAATGACGTTTGTGTTTATAAACGTCCTCGTACAATGGCGTTTTCCCAAAACGCTGTCTTACATTGGCGTCAGACTATATCTGTTTTGGTCCAGTTTTTCGACTAAACCTGATCGAATACTGTTCATTTTCTGGACCAAATACCACATTTAGTCGTCCGTTGCGGCTCACTAAATCGGACCAAAGAGAATTCCTGGTCTTTGCTCTTTGGTCTGATCGACCGATGCAGTTGCTCTAAGGGCATCTCCAACGGACGAGGGGACCAAAGAGTAAAGATTATATTTACTCTTTGGTCGCCTAAATTCAAGCGCAACAGGCGATTAAATTTGGGTTTTCGGCGACTATCTGTACAGTACCAGAGTAGTTTTACTCTCAAACATATATATAGTCGCACGCTCTTGTAAATATGCGTTAACAAAAAACGCTTCGTTAAGAAAGTGTTTCAAAACACGGACGCAGTGCCTGAAAAGCGTTTGATGAGACGCTCACAAAAGAATGCGTATGAAGTAGCGCTTCACTAGGAGAACGCTGGCAGAAGAAACGCAAGCCAAATGAACGTCTGGTTAAAACGTTCTACTGAAATAACGTCCGTATGTAATACGTTCTATTAAAAAGACGTCCGATAACAGGCGCCAAGAACACCAGAAGCTCTCCTAGGAAAGCGCCGGAGCACCAATCTTATTAACGCTTATACAGTGGACGTGCTTCATTACGCTTCTTTAGGTGAACGTGAAACTCAGCTCACGCTTCTGTTGGTGGACGTTTCAATACTAAGCGCTATTATAAAGGGGCTTCTGGCATTCAGGCGTCTTTTAGGCACAACGTATATCACTAAACGTCCATTAGTGTGGACGTTAAACATACGTTTGATTAAGGAAGCGTACGAGAATGCAAACGCTCATTTATAAGTGCGTCTGGTTCCAGAATATGAAACGCTCACCCAAATGTGCGTCCAACGACATACGTCCCACTACAGAAACGTCCGTGTCACCTAACGTTCTTTTAAAATAGTGTTTTATAACAGACGTCTAATTAAAACGACGTGCGATCATATTTACTCACAAAACCGTTGTGTAAAAAATGAAAAACGAGCAATTTTTTTTACTCTTTGGTATTTGGTATACTCGTACCGTTGGAATTGCCCTAAGGGAATTGGTGCGGCTGAGTTAGAAACTAGGTCCTCACTGTGATCGTCAAATATTTTAGGAGTAAGTTAGATAGAGTAATATAAGATCTTACTTCTACCATTTAACTCCCTAAGATGAGAAAAAGAAAGAGAATTTTTTTTTTTTTAAGTACTACTTTTTTTTTTCTATAGATTTTTATTTCTTATCCCTTAAAGACAATATCTTTTTTATTTTTTTATTATAAAACTGTCATTTTAACTTTAATATTTTGGGCAATAACTTTTTATTTCTTGATCTTTTTATTCTCCTTATTAACTTTAGATATTATATTTAGGATCGAACTAAACCCCTTATAGACTGGGTTAAATCTTCGAGTCTCCAGTTTTTTTGTGGATTTAGACCTATAAATTACGTAATAACCTTCTACTTTAAATAGTAAATTTTCATGTATCAATAATTACATCGATTATAATAATGATATGTAAAAACTCTATCTTTCACGATAATCACTATAATGGTTAGATTTTTTCAATTTAAACAACAATAACAACAATAACAGTACTTAATTGATAATGGTACAACTTGATGATCATAGATAAAATCATTAAGTAATTAAATCCAAACAAAACGTATCATCGCCTACCTAAAAAGGGACTTTGATCTTGAAGACTGTAATAATATTATTATTCTCATAGCAACAGTAATCAAGTTTTAAAACAATTTATATATCAAATGATGAAAGTACTATTTGATAATCGATAAGCGATAATGGGATTTTCATCATCAGCTTTGAAATACTCGTTGTTTAACTGGAAAATTTTTAAACGCCGAATATACATGATTTTATTTTTACATGCTAACTAGATTTTATTTTTACACGTGAATAAACGTTAATTTAGGGATTCCATTGATATTTTTATTTTTCAAAGTTGTAATAAATTTTTATAAACAAAAAATCTAAATTTACTCTCTTAATTTAAATAAAGGTTACTGTGAAAATATATTTGTGTTCCAAAATACCTGTTACAAAAAAACCGTTACTGAAAATATTTGAAATAGTAATATGTATTCCAAAATGGTGATAAAAATCTGGACCACTAATAATCCTTGGGTGGGTTCGGGGATCTGACGTGCGAAGTGCGTGCACACCCATTGTACATGATAAAAAAACAGCTGGGCTGCAAACAAATGGCTTTACGGTAGTTCTCTCTGCTCAACCAAGTGTTACGGATCAAAGTAACATTCCCAAACAAATTTCTGTTGGGAATTTTAGGCTCAGGCCCGAAAAAATATTATTCTTATTGTCAGGCCCAAAATATTTTTCAGTTTCTGTGACACCCATAATTATTTGAAATTATGAAAAGAGAGAAAGAAGACACAAGTACACTTAACATGTTCTATTTGTATAACAAAGAAATTTCGGATTTTCCCTTTCCTCAGTTAAAAGCCATTCTATCGGCATCTGGAGGTTACCCTTATAAGTTGGCTTTCTACACACGAAAGAAGAGCGGGTTTCAGCCTTATGGTTCTTCATTATTTGCATATGGTCTTTTTTTCCTAGGTGCTCATTCCTGCCTAAAAAAAAAGGGGCTTGGGATAGACGTTTCACTTGATCATTAGTCACTGAGAGGCTAGGAATATATCTTCGTTTAGCAAAAAGAGAATGTAAAGTGTCTGCATAACTCTTTATGTATCCTATTTTTTCAGGGGTATAATTGGTAAGCAAGCTAGAATATAACATATCTAAAAATCCGTATCTTGGAATTTTATAAAATTTATCTCGTTGGAAAGCTTTTAAAGAGACTACACAACGAGTACAAACAACAATATCAAATTTAGTTTTTTTAATGAAAAAGACAGAGGTGATTGTCCTTTTAGGTACAAATTTTATAAACTTAATACGTAACCATTATGCAACCACCACAAAGGCTGCATAACACATTATGCACACCACAAATTATGCAGCCATATTTTGGTTTACGCGTCTACTAGGTAGGTTATGCAACCACTAAAACGATGTATATATCTAAAAAAATAGCATTTCGAAAAAAATAAATGATACATAACGAATTATACAGCAACCACAAGAGGATGCATAACAAATCGTGCAACCATACTTCGGTTTATGCATCTACTAATTTAGTTATGCAACCACGAAAACGATATATATGCCTAAAAAATAACATTCCAAAATAAATGCATAATGTATTATGGAGCCACCACAAAGGATGCATAACAGTTTATGCAGTCATATTTTGGTTCATACATTCACTAATTTGGTTATGCAACCACAAACGATGTATATGCCTCAAAAACAACATTCTACAAAAAAAAAAGGATGTATAATATGTTATGCAGTCAGTTTTCTCGACTGCACAACAGGTTATGCAGCCATTTTTTGGTTGATTTTAGTGCTAACAAAAAAAATTGATTCGTAATGTGCTATGAAACAATTTTCTCAGATGCACAACAGGTTATTCATCCATTTTCGCGTATACATAATAGATTATGCAACATTTTTTTATTTCATTGCTAACAAAAAAAAAATTGGTTGCATAATAGGTTATGTTGCCATTTTTTAGATGCATAACATGTTATGCTATCATTTTTTGTTGATTTCAGTTTATATAAAAATAATTGTTTCATAATACGTTATGCAAACATTTTCTCGTCTGCATGACAGATTATACAATTATTTTCGTAGCTGCATAACAGATTATGCAACCACTATGAAAACCAAATATATAAAAATCTTTCAATTACAAAAAAAAAAATAAGTCTTACAATAAAAAATATCAAGAGTACAATTACTTGATCATCGATAACCCATAATCAAATAAAATGAAAAAAAGGAAAAAGAACGCATATGGATAATTTTTAGTCGAGAATCTCCGCGAAGATAAGAAAGACCTCGAGCTTTAAACTAGTCATGCATCACTGTGGTCTGCAACAAATGCTTATCAGCCTTTTTTTTTCTCTCGCATAACATCCCTTCCCAGCAGAAGTTAAAGGCTATGCAGGTTTTGAGAGCTATAAATGAACTTCTTCAATAGCTAAATTGGCCTCCACCGAATTCCCATACTAAAGATTCAATCTACACTCCTCTTCCTCCTCCATTTGATACAAACCAAAACTCCATTTTTCGTGAACTATGAAGAGATAACACAAGAATTAGAGTACAAACATAATATATCCACTTTTGACCAAACAACCATCAACTGCAGGACCACAAAAAGATTGATAATATATCACGTCATGGGAAACACATATCGTATTTTTCACCTACCAATCACAAACACACAACTTATGCTATGAACGTACTAACTACTAATTATTCTTATACCTACATTTACTGTTTTCCGCAATAAAATTCCATTCTCTACTTCTCTCAGTCTCAAGGTACCACTATAGTCTTGGTAGTAGTTGGTACTCAGAAAAAAAATTCCATCGAAGTCTTAAAAATTATCTCCGAAAACCATTAAAAATTCTTTGCAATTTTATCACATCACAGGCATAGTTGTTAATCTTTGGCTGTTAGAAAGGCATGCATACTCAACAAAAGAAATCAAAAAACAATGTTCAAAACCCGAATCAAAATTGAGGGTTGAACTGCAATAAGGTACATTCAAAATTTGACAAAAAGCTATGTACAAGAAACCAAATCACATCTAAACAGTATGAAATTGGAAACAGAAATTGCCTAAAATAAGACTAGTTTCCCATCTCATCAACAAGATCATAGTCAGACCTTTCATTTGGAGCATAAAATTTATGACTAAGCAGTTACAACAGAAAAGCTACCTATCCAATCAATCTCTATAAGAAAAAAGTCACAACAACTACCGGAGAGTCGAAGAAATTTTTTTATCTCTATAAGAAAAAAGTCACAACAACTACCGGAGAGTCGAAGAAATTTTTTTACGTAGGATTATTTACGGCTGGGTCGTTACTCTTCTTTCTAGATATAAGTTGCCCTAACTTTTTTACTAAAGCACATATTATTAGGATATTTTAAAAAAATAGAGTCGTTAGAACACTAATTAGGTGGGTATTAATTGAAAATAGAGTGGTTAGAAAACTAACTGGATGGGTATTTAATGAAAAATAACTCCACATATATATACTCAATTGACCAAATCAAAATCACACCTTCTACATCCACATTATCCATCCAAAACTCCTACATTCCCACTCTCTAGAAAATGGATCAACCCAATTTATTTGGTCAATGAAGAAGTTCAATCACCAGTGAATCCTATCGAAATATCCGCTTTTAGGTAACAATCGATAAACCCATCGTTTGTATTAGTTTTTTATTGAAAAAATTGGTTTGATTGATAAAGTTAGGGCGTTTTTTTTTCCTGAACTATGTATGGCTAGGTCAACCACATTTCTCAACCGTAAATCATTCGTTACGGTCGGGAAAAGATGAACTCCCAGCCGTAGAATTATTTTACGGTTAGGAAAAGATTGACTCTCATTCGTAAATTGTTCTTTATTTCTTATATTATAGAAGGTCTACGGCTGGGTCGTTACTCTTCTTTCTAGACGTAAGTTGCCCTGATTTTTTACTAAAGAACATATTATTAGGGTATTTTTGAAAAATAGAGTCGTTAGAACACTAATTAGGTGGGTAATGATTGAAAATAGAGCAATTAGAAAACGAACTGGATGGGTATCTAATGAAAAATAACTCCACATATATATACTCAATTGACCAAATCAAAATCACACCTTCTACATCCACACTATCTATCCAAAACTCCTACATTCCCACCCTCTAGAAAATGGATCAACCCAATTTATTTGGTGAATGAAGAAGTTCAATCACCAGTGAATCATATCGAAATATCTACTCTTAGGTAACAATCGATAAACCCATCCTTTATATTAGGTTTTTACTTAAAAATTGGTTTGATTGATGAAGTTAGGGTATTTTTTTTTCCTGAAATATGTACGACTAGGTCGACCATATTTTCCAACCGTAAATCATTCGTTACGGTCGGAAAAAGATGAACTCACAGCCGTAGAATTATTTTACGGTTGGGAAAAGATGGACTCTCAACCGTAAATTGTTCTTTATGGTTTGTTTTCCAAGTAGTAAGTTAATCTGGATTTTAGAGTACTTGGGTACGTATGCCATTCTTATGGTGGGGAACTCATAACATTCCCAACCGTAAACCTAGTTATGGTTGGGCCATGTAGTTTGTCCTAGCCGTAAATATAATTGTGACACTAATTTTTCTCCAATTTTTGCTTGTTTGTAACATTTTTAGGAATCGAGCAAAGTGGTTGGTCAAGAACTTGAGTTTTTCTAATGACACTTGGGAGTTGTTGAGTGTTAAAAAACAAAGAACACTTTCACAATGGCTTAAAGAGATATCTAAACCTGACTTGCGAAGGTGTTCGAAGAGGAGGCCTGGATGTTTATCATCATCTGGAGAGCATGTTCAAGAGAATGTTGGTCGTAGTGGATGAATGAGTTATGGATTTGTTGAACCTTAGTGTTTCATCTTTTTCTTTTTAAGACATTGTCCTTTGTTTTTATTATAAATATGAATTTCTTAATTTAGTTTGAATGAACTTAAGACATCTTTTGCAATCTAAGACTTGTAGTTTCTTTTTTATTGTAATATTTTTCATGGTTTACAGAGATGAAAAAACTCAACTCAGGTCACTTGCGTCTAGCATATCATTGAGAAAACCTAACCGAATTACACGTACATTAAAATTCATGGTCTTCTGCGGCTAGCTCCATACCATTAGCCAATAGTAAGTGACCATGACTTCATTTTACGGCCAGGAATCCTAGATGTATGGGTGGAAACCAAAAAATTGACTTAGGTTTACGACTGGAAAGGTGAGCAAACCTAACCGTAACTACCCATTTGTTGTGTCTACGGCTAGGTCGATACCATTTCCTGGCCGTAAGTTGCATAAAAGTTCAACAAAAGCAATTATTGTTTTTGTTGAACAATACGTTTTCTCCCAACGGTAAGATTATTCAAAAAATCTAGCCGTTAGGTATTTCATATATATATAGAAAAAGTCTTGTCTTCAATATCTTCCTCATGGGTTCTACATTCAGCACCAAAGAAGATGTTGTTATAGTTCGGGCATGGATGACGATCACAAACTATGACTCAGGTCAAAACATATACGTTTCTCATACGACGAATTTTTTTTGGAACACTGTATTTTGGGTTTTTGTAGTGTTAGACGGCAATAGAGGAGAAAGAACAATCAATAGAAATAAGGAAAGATTCGAAATGATCTATGATAAATGTGGTTGTTTGAAAAGGGAATTGTATTACTTGAAGGAAAGTTATCCTCTAATACCAAGTGTGAGATGAGTAAGTGTATCTCAATAAGTTATTTATAAAAGAACCCTTTTGATTACAATATTCTAACTTATTATTGATTTATTTTGTAGAGAAACCTAAGGTTCTTCAACGGTATACTGAAATCAATGGGGAAAATTTCAATCATGATGAATGTTATAAGGTCTTGAAAAAAAATATTTCGTACTTCAACATCGAATAACCATTTAATTATAATGTAATCATCTACATTAGTTCTTTTCCCTCATTGTAATTTCCTTTCCTTCAATAAAAGTTGTTATGAAAGAGTGAGTATTTTGTTTGTGTAATTCCAAGTACATTGAACAAAATTACAAACATTCAGGGTAACTTGTGGCTACATTTGCCACAAGTGCTAACCGTAAATGACCATGATTTGTGTTTATGGTCAAGATTCTTAGCCGTAAAATCACTATTCCCTATATTATAGAAGGTCTACGGCTGGCTCTAGTTAAAATTTTATCCGTAGCTGACATTAATACATTATACGGCTATGATTCCTAGTCGTAGGCTTATTTACGGCTGGGTCGTTACTCTTCTTTCTAGACGTAAGTTGCCCTGATTTTTTACTAAAGCACATATTATTAGAGTATTTTTGAAAAATAGAGTCGTTAGAACACTAATTAGGTGGGTATTAATTGAAAATAGAGTGGTTAGAAAACTAACTGGATGGGTATTTAATGAAAAACAACTCCACATATATATATATATATATATATATTCAATTGACCAAATCAAAATCACACCTTCTACATCCACACTATCCATCTAAAACTCCTAATTCCCACTCTCTAGAAAATGGATCATCCCAATTTATTTGGTGCATAAAAAAGTTCAATCACCAGTGAATCCTATCGAAATATCTGCTCTTAGGTAACAATCGATAAACCCATCGTTTATATTAGGTTTTTAATGAAAAAATTGGTTTGATTGATGAAGTTAGGGTGTTTTTTTTTCCTGAACTATGTTCGGCTAGGTCGACCATATTTCCCAACCGTAAATCATTCCTTACGGTCGGAAAAAGATAAAGTACCAGCCGTAGAATTATTTTACGGTTGGGGAAAGATGGACTCTCAACCGTAAATTGTTCTTTATGGTTTGTTTTCCAAGTAGTAAGTTAATCTAGATTTTAGAGTACTTGGCTATGTATGTTATTCTTATGGTGGGGAAATCATAACATTCCCAACGAGAAACCTAGTTATGGTTGGGCCTTGTAGTTTCTCCTAGCCGTAAATATAATTGTGAGAATAATTTTTCTCCAATTTTTGCTTGTTTGTAACATTTTTAGGAATCGAGCAAAGTGGTTAGTCAAGGACTGGAGTTTCCATTGACGCTGGGGAGTTGTTGAGTGTTAAAAAAACAAAGGATACTTCTAGTAGGGCTTAAAGAGATATATAAACCTGACTTGCGAAGGTGTTTGAAGAGGAGGCCTGGATGTTTATCATCGTCTGGCGAGGATGTTCAAGAGAATGTTGGTCGTAGTAGATGAATGAGTTATGAATTTGTTGAACCTTAGTGTTTTCATCTTTTTCTTTCAAAGACATTGTCCTTTGTTTTTTTATAAATATAAATTTCTTTATTTAGTTTGAATGAACTTAAGACATCTTTTGCAATCTAAGACTTGTAGTTTCTTTTTTTATTGTAATACTTTTCATGGTTTACAAAGCTGAAAAAACTCAACTCAAGGTCACTTACAGCTAGGAAATCATTGAGAAAACCTAACCGCAAAACACGTTCATTAAAATTCATGGTCTTCTACAGCTAGCTCCAGACCATTATCCAATCGTAAGTGACCTTGACTTCAGTTTACGACCAGGAATCCTAGATGTATGGGTGGAAATTAAAAAATTGACTTAGGTTTACGGCTAGAAAGGTGAGTATACCTAACCGTAACTACCCATTTGTTGTGTCTACGGCTAGGTCGATACACCTATTACTTGGCCGTAAGTTGCATAAAAGTTCAACAAAAATAATTATTGTTTTTGTTACGTTTTCTCCCAACGACCAGAATTTTCAAAAAATCTAGCCGTTGGTTCTTTCATCTATATATAGAAGAAGTCTTGTCTTCAATATTTTCCTCATGTCTTCTACTTTGAGCACCAGAGAAGATGTTGTTATAGTTCGGGCATTGATGACAATCACAAACTATGACTCAGTGTAAAACATATACGTTTCTCATACGACGAATTCTTTTTGGAACCATGTATTTTTGGTTTTTGTGGTGTTAGACGGCAATAAAGGAGGAAGAACAACCAATGGAAACAAGGCAAGATTTGAAATGATCTATGATAAATGTGATTGTTTCGGGAATTGTATACTTGAAGGAAAGTTATCCTCAAATGCCAAGTGCGAGACGAGTAAGTATATCTCAATAAGTTGTTTATAAAAGAACCCTTTTGAATACAACATTCTAACTTATTATTGATTTACTTTGTAGAGAAACCTAAGGTTCTTCAACGATATACTGAAATCAGTGGGGGAAATTTCAGTCATGATGAATGCTATAAGGTCTTGAAAAAAAATGTTTCGTACTTCAACTTCGAATAACCAATTAAATGTAATGTAATGATCTACAATAGTTCTTTTCCATCATTGTAATGTCCTTTCCTTCAATAAAAGATGTTATGAAAGAGTGTGAGTATTTCGTTTGCCCGTAAACCTAGTTATGGTTGGGTCGTGTAGTTTGTCCTTGCCGTAAATATAATTGTGAGAATAATTTTCTCCATTTTTTACTTGTTTGTAATATTTTTAGGAATCGAGCAAAGGGGTTGGTCAAGGACTTGAGCCGTTCCATTGACGCTGGGAGTTGTTGAGTGTTAAAAAAACAAAGAAAACTTCTACAAGGGCTTAAAGAGATATCTAAACCTGACTTGCGAAGGTGTTCGAAGAGGAGGCCTGAATGTTTATCATCATCTGGCGAGGATGTTCAAGAGAATGTTTGATGCAGATGAGCAGGTTATAGCCTATTCGGAGGCTAAAGACCAGAGTATCGTAATTTATCTCAAAAGGGGTCCATTTTGATTGGAAACGGGCCAATGATCAAGAAATTTCTTGTTGCATGGTCTTCAAATTTTAGCCAAATTCCATCGTTTAGGGCTTCAAACAGGCGTTTTTGCAATTTTAGGAAAGTTTTTGTTTTGTTAATAACTTCTTCGCTAGGAGTCTGTTTGGGTCGCTGTTGCGGCATTTAGTTTTATTTTATGAGTACTTTCATTATTTTCGGTCGACTAAAATTTTCCAAAAATAACAAATTAGGGTTTGAGTCGGTTTAGGGTTTTTTCCATCCTTTCTTGACTTGCAAGGTAGGATTTTCCCCTAAGTCTATAAAAGAGTCCTCCATATATTATTTTAAGCAGTTGAATATGATTAATACGAATATTTTCTTAAACTTATTCAAGTTTAGTTGATTATTATTTACAGTCGGAAAACCGAAGTCTAAGTAATTATCATTGTTCATATTCGATATTCCTAGGAATATTTGAAGTCTGAACAAAACCTCTCTTTCTTTCTTTTTTATTATCCGCTACATCAGATGGTATCAGAGCAAAGTCGATTCTAGGGTTGATAAGATGCCACCAAGAGTAGCAATCGATCAGGGTCGAGGTCGAGGAGGAGGTCCAGAAGGTTTCATTCCATGGAGATCTAAAGAAGAATTCATTGAAGACGTCCAAAATTTGTTGGGTCGGTATAACCTTCGGCAGGAAGAAGAAGATGATAACGCCAACCCTTTTTCTAAAGGGCATCGCGAAGGTAGAATAAATCAACGAGAGGATTCTGATCGCTGGAAGGCAGGAATAAAAGTAGAGATCCCAGAATTTCATGGTGGTTTGGAACCGGAAGAGTTTCTCTCCTGGGTGAATACGGTTGAGGAAGTATTGGAATTCAAAGAAGTACCAGATAACAAACGAGTTTCGTTGGTGGCGACTATGTTTCGTGGGAGAGCTAATTCGTGGTGGCAACAACACAAGCTGCTACGCAGTCATAAGGGAAAACAAAAGTTAGTATCATGGGAAGTTGAAGAAACACATGAGAACAAAGTTTTTACCACATAACTACATTGGATTGATGTACCAACAACTGCAAAACCTACGCAAGATAGTACGTTCTATAGATGATTACACCAAGGAGTTTTACCGACTACTTTCTCTTAACGACTTGTCAGAGTCAGATGAGCAAAAAGTCGCTCGCTATATAGGTGGTCTCCCTCAACAATATCAGGATACACTCAACATGTTTGATTGCTGCTCTATTTCGGATGCACATCATAGAGCAAGGCATATAGAGAAACAAGTAGGGCGTATAAGCTTAAATTGGGGTACCAATGTGGCAGCATCTCCAGCAAGTAACCGTAGTAATTCAACACCTAGTAATTCTAGTAAACTTAATTCTTCGTTAACACCAAATAAAACCACAGTTACCACTTTTGGAGGTAGGTGTAATAAGTGCAGAGAATCTGGGCACAAAGCTAGTAACTGTCAAAAAGAAGAACGAGCGAACAAGGTATTTTTTCACTGAAAACGACTGTGAAGAAGATGATTGGGTAACTGATTATGAAGAGGATCATGAGGATGATTTTGTACCTGTCGATGAAGTAGTTGCTAGAGATAAAGGAGTGAACTTTGCAGTAAGAAAAAGTTGTCTCACTCCACGTAAAGATGAGGGCAACAACTGGTTGGGTAGCAATATATTTCAGTCGACATGTACAATCGAAGGAAAAGTTTGTCATTTAGTTATTGATCCTGGAAGTTGCGATAATAATATTGATGAAGAGGTCGTGAAACGATTCAAACTGGAAACCAAGGCACATCCACATCCATAAAGCTTTCTTGGCTTAAGAAAAAGAATGAGGTAAAAGTAAACAAACGTTGCTTGATTTATTTTTTAATTGGTAACAAATATAAATATAAAATATGGTGTGACGTTACTAATATGGATGCTTGTCACTTGTTGTTGGGTCGTCCATGGGAGTTTGATATGAAAAGTAGTCATGACGGGTATAAGAATACCTAAAGTTTTTTTATGGAACAACGTACATATAGTACTTGTACCCAGTAAAGAGATTGCACCTACACCATTTATTGGAGAAGCTACCAATCTCTTGTCGTTTAAGCAGTTTGAAGATGAGGTAGAAGATGTAGGTGAATTGTATGTGTTGATTGGAACAACATGATGAAAGTAGTATCTCCATTGTAGCTCAACCTTTAATTAAGGAATTTACGGATATTTTTCCTAACGAGTTGCCGGACGAGCTACCACCTCTCCGGGATGTACAACATCGTATTGATCTCGTTCCTGGATCAATCTTGCCAAATAAAGCGCATTACAGAATGATTCCTAAGGAGCATGAAGAACTTCGTCGTCAAGTGGAAGATTTTCTACAGAAAGGATTGATCCGACAAAGTTTAAGTCCTTGTACAGTACCAGCCTTGCTGATTCCAAAGAACGATAGAACGTGGAGAATATGTGTTGACAGTCGAGCCATCAACAAAATCACAGTCAAATACCGTTTTCCAATTCCCAAATGACTTGTTAGATCAGTTGTATGGAGCGAAGGTGTTTAGCAAACTCGACTTGAAGAGTGGGTACCATCAGATCAGAATTCATGAAGGTGATGAGTGGAAAACTGCTTTAAAAGCTCGAGAAGGATTCTATGAGTGGATGGTTATGCCATTCGGGTTGACCAATACGCCAAGTACATTCATGCGTATCATGAATCAAGTACTTATACCCTTTATCGGTACTTTTATGGTTGTTTATTTCGATGATATTCTTCTTTATAGTGCTAACATGGACTTGCATGTTCAACATCTTCGAGAAGTGCTCTCAGTTCTACGCAGGGAGAAATTATTTGCGGCCATCAAAGAGTTTTCATTCATGACAAATCGAGTTCCATTTCTCGGTTATGTCATCACCAGTGATGGAATCAAGGTAGATGAGTCCAAGGTTGAAGCTGTGACAAATTGGACTACACCTACTATATTACACGAGGTAAGGAGTTTCCATGGTTTCACTTATTTTACCGGCGCTTTTTTCCTACCTTAGCACCATTATGGCACCCATTACTGAATGCATGAAAGGAGGAAAGTTTTCATGAAGCTGAAGAAGCCTTTGACGCTGTCAAGACAAAGCTGATAATTGCACCACTGTTGGTGTTACCTGATTTCAGCAAGCCGTTTGAACTATATTGTGATGCATCAAAGGTGGGAATTGGAGATGTTTTGAGTCAGGAAGGACGACCTGTAGCGTATTTCAGTGAGAAGTTAAATGGTGCTAAGTTCAACTATATACTTATGATGTGAAGTTTTATGCTATAGTTCAAGCCTTGAAGCATTGGCGTCACTACCTAATTCATAACGAGTTCATTATATTTTCTGATCATGATTCTTTGAAGCACATCAACATTCAAGAGAAGCTTTCTTCTAGATATGGTAAGTGGGCTGGTTATTTGCAAGAGTTCACTTTTGTACTGAAGCACAAAGTTGGGTCACAAAATCAAGTTGCTGATGCCTTAAGCCAAAGGAGTATGATACTCAACACCATGTGAACTGAGGTAATAGATTTTGATTCATATTCTGACCATTTTCTAACTGATCTGATCTTTGCGGAGATTGTGGATGATATCAGTTCAGGCATTTGAAGTGATTACCTTATGCACGAAGAATTTCTCTTCAAAGGTAACCAATTGTGTATTCCTGATTGTAGTCTCCGAGTGAAGATTATTATGGAGTTACATGACAAGGGGTACATGGGAAGGGATAAGACTTTCCAACTTGTTTCGAATTCATATTATTGGCCAACAATGAGGCGTGAAGTTGTTAAATTCGTGGATAGATGTCGAATCTGACAAGTTTCAAAAGGAAAAGCACCTAATGCAGGGTTGTACATGCCATTGAAATTTCCAATTCAACCCTGGACAGATTTGAGCATGGATTTCGTATTGGGTTTACCTCGAACTCAGAGGGGACATGATTAGTATTTTGACCGTTTTCCAAAAATATCCCATTTTATTGCTTGCAAGAAGACCACTAATGCGCTGAAGGTAGCTGAATTGTTCTTCTATGGAGTGTATCGTCTACATGGATTGACATGTTCAATTTTTAGTGATCGAGACACAAAATTCCTTAGTTGTTTTTGGAAAACTTATGGAAATTAGCTAATACAGGGCTTAACTTCAGTAGTGCGTATCATCCTCAAAGTGATGGCCAAACAGAAGTTGTGAATCGTTCGCTGGGTGATATACTACGGTGTATGGTTGGAGACAATTAGAAGACTTGGGATCAGAAACTTTGCCAAACAAAATTTGCATTTAATCGTTCAGTAAACCGTAGTCTGGGTATGAGTCCGTTCGAGGTTGTTTATGGCTACAATCCACGAGCACCAGTAGATTTAGCACTTGTTCCTGATCTGAAGAGAATTGAAGTTCATGCTGAAGAACGTATTCAAAAGTTGCAACAGGTTCACAAGTTGGCTGAAGAACAGTTGCTTCGAGCTAATGAGAGGTATAAGGAGGCGGCAGATAAAAAACGCAGAGTTGTGGATTTTGCAGTAGGAGATTTCGTGTGGGAAATATTTGACAAAGGATCGTTTTTCAGTTGGCGAGTATAACAAACTGAAGGCGCGCAAGATTGGTCACTTGGAAATTGTCGCAGAGATTAATCCTAATGCCTACAAGTTAAAGCTTCCAAGTCACATCCGGACTTCTGATGTTTTTAATGTCAAACACTTGGTGCTGTATAATAATGATAATTATGATGATGAATAAGAAAATTCGAGGGTGAATTTCTCTCAACCCCGGGAGAATGATGCAGATGAGCAGGCTATAGCTTATTTGGAGGCTAAAGACCCGAGTATCGTAATTTAGCTCAAGAGGGGTCCATTTTGATTAGAAACGGGCCAATGATCAAGACATTTCTTGTTGCATGGTCTTCATATTTTAGCCAAATTCCATCGTTTAGGGCTTCAAACAGGCGTTTTTGAAATTTTAAAGTTTTTGTTTTGTTAATAACTTCTTCGCTAGGAGTCCATTTGGGTCGCCGTTTGCGGCAAATAGTTTTATTTTATGAGTAATTTCATTATTTTCGGTCGACTAAAATTTGCCAAAAATAACAAATTAGGGTTTGAGTCGGTTTATGGTTTTTTTTCCATCCATTCTTGACTTGCAAGTTAGGATTTTTCTCCAAGTCTATAAAAGAGTCCTCCATATATTATTATAAGCAGTATTTGATTAATAAGAATTATTTTCTTAAACTTTTTCAAGTTTAATTGATTATTATTTAAAGTTGGGAAACCGAAGTCTAAACAATTATCGTTGTTCATAGTCGATATTCCTAGGAATATTTGAAGTCTGAACAAAACCTCTTTTTTTTTTTTATTATCCGCTGCATCAATGTTGGTCGTAGTGGATGAATAAGTTATGGATTTGTTGAACCTTAGTGTTTTCATCTTTTTCTTTCTAAGACATTGTCCTTTGTTTATAAATATGAATTTCTTAATTTAGTTTGAATGAACTTAAGACATCTTTTGCAATCTAAGACTTGTAGTTTCACTAGTACAGATATGGGCTTTGGTGACAGTTCACAATCCGAAATCATGAAAGTTCACGTATGAACTGTCACAAAAGAATAGGCTATGAGATATATGCAACAGTTTTTTACTAAAACTCACACCAATGGCGGAAGACAATCGCGACAGTTTTTCAACTGTTACTAAACAATTATACAATGACAGATTTTGTAGAAAAATGCTATCATACATTGATGTATAATAACAGTTATAAATTGTTACTGTTCTCAAGCTATTGTAATTGTTTTAACTAAAAATTGTTATTAAAGTGTAACCTTATAGGTAACAGTTTTTTAAATCACTGCCACTTCTATTTCAAGTGACAGTTCTGATTGAAACTGCTACCGTTCATATAGCCTCTCATATTATATTTTCAAACGCATGACGTTGTTACTGGAGTCCTAAACTGGTCGTGGTCTGTTTTAAAACCCGCAAAAGAAGACACTGAACCACAATTTGTCAATACCATCCGTCTCTATCTATTTCCAAAGATGAAAAACCTAATCTCTTTTAACAATTATGAGCTAGCTATGTACAAGCAGATCCCATCTCCCTCTTCCCGTGGTTTTTTCTCTCTTAGGGGATCTTCCTTTTTACTGTAATCTAGGGTTTATCTTTTGCTTCAATCCTTATCTCTCGATCACTCAATATCAATCCCGCTTGCTCTGAGTTCTTCAATTGTGTTTATGTGTACAGAAACCGAGCTTTAAAGCTCTCCCTCTTTTATCTCCATTAGAAACTCCATGAATCTCTGGATTTTTTTTTTGAGTTGATTGGGGGTTTGATGGTGGTCAGGAAGATTAAAACAAAATGTGATTTCTTACAAGGTATAATTTTTATAATTTTTTAAATGAAATCCCTAGTTTACGATTTGGGGTTATCTTACTTTTTCTATGTAGGTTTGTTATCCAGATCTGTTTCTATTTTTTATGAATCCCTCGATTTGAATATCAAGATCATAGCCCTAGGTTTGAATAATAAAATCATAGTTGAGTTTTTTGTTTGATGTTGCGACATTTGAAGCTTGTCACCCACCGGGTGTGTAATATGTGGACAAGCTTATGGAGGCCGAATTTGGTGAAATCTTGCTTCCTTACTTGAATAGAGAAGAATTACTGTTCTCTAGTTTTTGTAGATTATATCAAATTATAACTCTGTGTTCGTCTCAGCAAATTTTATTTTGATTAAGGTGTCAAATAATCTTTTGATTAAATGTGAAAACAGATACATTTATGAAAGAAATAGGGAGTCAGTATGGAATCATATCTGGGTCTCGGGAGAATTCTCTTTACAATGCAATCTGGGTTGCACAAGGATTGTTACGCAGAGGGTAATATAGATCTGTGATTCTTGTGGATTTACATCTGGTCTGGATGATCTTTGTTTTAGCCTGTGATATATCTCTATTGGTTTCAGATCTGCAAAAAGCACAGACAAGCGGATACTCTTGTTTACTGATGAGGATGACCCTTTTAGAAGGATCACTGGTGCAACACAGAAAGATATGATAAGAACGACACTACAACACGCAGAGGTACTATGCATTTCATTATTTTGGACGCAGTTATGGTTTATACTTGTAAAAACACTTTATTGATCGGAGCAGGTAATGATTTTGTTTTTTGGAAGGACACACAAGATCTCGGCATCTCAATTGAACTTCTCCCCTTGAGTAGGCAGGGTGAGGAATTCAACATATCCCTTTTCTATGCTGTATGTATCTCTCCTCCTAAGTTTAACTTAGATCCATCAGCAGATATCTTCACAACATTACAATTTTAGATTTTTTGTGTTTCAGGAGTTAATTGGATTGGAGGGCGATGCTGTTGCTCATTTTATTCCTTCAGCAGGAGAAAAGTATGCAATTCTATATCAGATAGTTTTTTTGAAGATTTTACTTAATGTTTGAATAACATCATGTATTAGAACTAGAAATTTGAGGTTTGTGTAATTGCTGTATGAGAGTCTCATGTGGATTATAGGTCTGAGCACAACAATCTGAACATATGACCACGGCTGTTGTTATATCTCATCTTGTGCATGCTTGATGAGATGCATATCATTATGACTCGTAAATAAATCTAGATCTGGATATATTCGAAAGTTACAGAAGTAGTGTCATTAAGTTAAATGGGGCTAGTTGACTTCATCTAAAGTTCGATTTTTGGAACTATGCCTGTAAAGGTTTAGAGTATCTCACGACGGAAGGAATTACACTCTAAACATTAAAGTGGTCTTTCTGTGCTCAAAACTGTAGGATTTTGTCTCAGTTGGATATTAACTCGTCTAATAATTTGATACTTGAGTAGCAAAGCTTGAACTTTAATCAAAGCATGGTACTCATGTATTTGAATTTTCGTATTGCCTTTCAGATTGGAAGATATGAAGGATCAGTTGAGAAAGAGAATGTTCAAGAAACGTAGAATCAGAAGAATCACTTTATCCATTGCTGGTGGTATTTCTATCGAAGTGAATTCATATGCTTTGATCCGTCCAACTGTTCCTGGCATATGGTTCACCCGATTCCAGTATCCTATGTAAGATCTATCTTCTTTTCCCCGATTCTGTATAATCTCTTTTCTTCTTTCTGTAGGGACAATTAACCTCTGAAGGTATGCAGTATCATTCTGCTACTTATATTGTCATTTAATGTTTTCTTAAGAATCAAAAGTCATCAGTAGTTTCTTATCTCATTTTGTTTGTTTGTTTGTTTGTTTGTTTGTTGTATGCAGACTGAAAGGTCCTTTATTTGTGCGGATACTGGTGCGTTAGTGGAGGAACTTGCTAAAAGGTCAGAATGTTTTCTGCCGTAGATCTTTGGTAGCTTCAGTGCCACTTAATGTTTGCGCATACGTACTGGTTTTCTCTTATGATCAATAAAAAGGAAAGTAAATAAAAATAGAAAAGGGATATGGATTGCAGAAAACTAGCCAGTCATTGGCAAATCTAGATTTGTAGGAGTAGTTTATGAATACACACTTTTTGCATTGAGAAATGCTTCTCTCAGATAAAGTGTAGTTTTTGTTTTGTTTGTCATTTTAATTCACGCTACTAACTTTTCTTCTGCATAAATTGTTTCAGCGAGAACATTAAATTCTCCACAGATGAGCTACCAGAGATAAAAAGAGTTTCAACTGGTCATCTTCGACTTCTTGGGTTCAAGCCCTTGAGTTGCTTGAAAGATTATCATAATCTGAGGCCATCAACATTTCTGTTCCCTAGTGATGAGGTGAGCTGAATCTCTTTCACATGTCTTTATTTAGCTCATATTCTCAATAAAGATGCATAGCTTCTTACAACTGCGAAGCCCTTGATAGTATTGTTTATCAATGACTGTCACTGACAGATCAATCAAGTTATCTCAGAGTCGTGCAATAATGTTTAAATGTTTGATTCCCTTGAAGGGGTAGTATGTAAGACCAGAATAAGTATTTAGTGCTCTAGTACCAGAGAGAAAGAAACTAAAAGATGAAAACAGTACTAAGGCATGATGTTGGGGTCAATCGTAACTATCTCTCTCCTAATTGATGGATACTTGATGCAGGAGATAATAGGAAGTACGTCTACATTTATTGCGTTACACAGATCAATGTTACGGTTGGGTAGGTAAGTTTGTAATCATCGTAATAATTTTTTGCATCTTAAATATTCCACCTTGATCAGATTCTCATTTTGGCCTTACTCAGATATGCAATTGCATTTCATGGTAGTTCAAGTCATCCCCAATTGGTTGCTCTTGTTGCACAAGTAAGATGTTGCGTTCGCTTCTGTAGATGTCCCACCTCCATCTCATTTCTTGAGAGATCAAATTTTACACAGTACAAGTGTTGCTCATCTTAGTTGAGTTTCACAGGAGGAGATAACTAGTCCCAGTGGTCAAGTTGAGCCTCCAGGAATGCACATGATATATCTTCCATATTCAGACGACATTAGAAACATTGAAGAGGTAAGAAGGCAAAATCCATTTTCTCTTGGTTGGAGTTGAGTTTTTATCTGTGTTATGCTCAAGAAATTGTGATGTTCTATGCAGCAATTTATGGATGCAAATTCTGTGACACCTCGAGCAACTGATGATCAAATAAAGAAAGCTGCTGCTCTAGTAAAACGTGTGGACTTGAAAGACTTTGCAGTTTGCCAGTTTGCAAATCCAGGTAAATGTTCTTTTTCTTGAAGTTCCACTTTGGACCCTTTACTTAAAAAGGGATTTTACCTGACCAGGGAGTTTTTCATGTTGGAATTCAGCTCCGTATAATCATTTACATAATCTTAAACATGATCATAAAGTATATCTGACGCTGAAATTGAATAACTCCTAGTATTTACATATTCTACAGCTGTAATATTTCATTTCATACATGATACATGTCATTAAAAATATACATATTAACAATAGATATTATCCTTTCAGAATTCTGTAGAGATAAAAAACACCATTATAGAATACATCATAAACATCATAAACACCTTTTGGTAACCGGTATCAAACAGAGTATAAAGTATAAACGTTCACTGATAAGCTAAAGTATAAACAATTGCTGATAAGTTTTATGGTATTAGCAAGAAGATGTAGAAAAAATATCTTTCGGTTTTTGACTTGCACTTCTACTTTTATTTCCTCTTGTTTATAAGACGGGTAACTCAGAAAAAATTCCATTGCAAAAAGCTAGAGGAGAGTCTTAGTTAACAGCCACGTGTCACCCAACTTTTCCATCATGAGTTGGGTAGACACCTTAGCCGAGTCATTCGACATCTTAGGTATTACTGAATCTTAAGTTAATGTTATACACTTGACTAAAGCTTAATCTTATTATTGTCTGGCTTAGATTTTATTAGAGATTAACTTAAGCTAAACATGACTTGTGCAACCCATAAAAAGCCAACAGTTCGAAAATGGGCTGCCGAATGTGTTTTCCCTATCAGTTTCTCTGGCGTATCATGGTCACTCAAACCCCTCTTTTTAACCTCACACTTATGGTACTTGTGCATTGTTATATTTGAGGCTCAAAGGATTTTAAGTTGCACAGACATTGCAATAGAGAAACAAATTTTTTTCAAATAAAAACTCCTGTTTTTGAAACGAGGCTTTTCTGCAGCCTTGCAGAGACATTATGCTATACTGCAAGCCTTGGCTCTTGATGAAGATGAGATGCCAGAGCTAAACGACGAAACTCTACCAGATAAGCAGGGCATGTCAAGGTAAAACAAGCTCTACCTTTAGATTGACAGCTCCAATTTTGGACTGCACAACAAAAGCTAATACTTGTTTTTTTTCTTTTAACTTTGTATATTTTAGTTAGACAATAAACTGAGTCGAATCTATAATAACATATGTGATCAATTTAATTTATCTATTGCAGACAGGGAATCATTAATGCTCTTGAGGAATTCAAGGTTTCTGTGTATGGTGAAAATTATGATCAGGAGGAAGCTGACGCTCTCTTTGCAACGACTGAGGCTTCAAAAAAACGAAAGGCGAATGCTGAGAATGCATCCAAAGAGTCGACAAAGTATAACTGGGCTGAGCTTGCTGAACAAGGAAAGGTTAGAGGAAGATTTGTTTTTTGTGTTTTACGTAAATCCTCGTGTATTCAAATGTCAAAAAAAATGTTAAAGACCTGGAAAATACGTATACATGAACTGTATTGGTGTACAATACTGTTATGGGGTGTGCGACAGAGAGGGCTCAAAATGAGACAGCTAGGTGCGGGGTGATGGACACAGCTTGGGAACAAACTAGGTGAACAAACTATCCTTTAATCAGGAGGAGACATATCTGGCTTGAAACTTAACTCGTAGAAGAGCGACACTTAGAAAATTAAATAAAATTTGTTTCCTTTCATTTTCTTGACCTACCTTTAGATTTTTGTTTCCCCTTAGAATATAATGGATACTGCAGTACCTAACTGCCATGTCCAACAGTGTCAGACATTTAAAAGTATTGCTATATCATTATTGATATATATCGACACAACAGTTATAGGGTGTAGGTGGTTTGTTGTTGGTGAATGGGTGGTGCTTCTGAGTGCTTGGTTTGGTGGGTGTTGTTTTTGGGGAGTGAGTGAATGGAATTAATTAATGGTATTTATTTTCTGAAAATGTAATTTTTATTTTTGGTTAGTTACTTCAAACAGTACTTACTTTGTATTCTTTTTGCAGAGGAAGTCCGAGTACAATGAAGGAGAGATCATGGAAGTACAAAGAGAATGGGTAAACCACGTGCTGCCGTTATTGGTGACATGAATTGGCAGGAGTATATTTCGATCAACACTTTGGAAAATGGACGTGGTTTCCAACTTCACTGTTAATTTCTTTTAGTTAGTACTAAGATTACTTTCATATCAAGTCTTTTGAATTATGTAGTACATTCACTTCTAGTTAACTTATTTTGTTTGAACTTACTAGTTCCGTACTAGCTATCTGTTAAACAGTTTATTGAATAATCTAATGATTATTTTAAACTGTATCATGAACTAGCTTGCTATAAATTAGTTTTCTACAAAGTTGAGTGTTTTATGACAGTTTTATTTAGAAAATGTAACTGATATTTGCCAACAATGACAGGTTTATAAAGAAACTGGTACTTTAGTATAAGAAATTGAGTTACTGACGACAGTTTTATGAAGAAACTGTCATCTTAGTCTAAGAAGTTAGGTTTTTAATGACAGTTTTTCTTAAAATAATGTTACAGTAATTTGTCAATAATAAGAGGTTTGTGAAGAAACTGTCATCTTAGTCTAAGAAGTTAAGTTTTTAGTGACAGATTTCTTAAAAAAATGTTACATTAATTTGTCAATAATGAGAGGTTTATGAAGAAACTGTCATCTTAGTCTAAGAAGTTAAGTTTTTAATGACAGTTTTCATGGAGAAATTGTCACCTTAGTAAAAGAAATTAAGTTACCAATGACAGTTTTATTAAGAAATGTTATTGTATGTTGTCAACAACGACAGGTTTATGAAAAAACTGATACTTATAAACATGATTCCGTAACAGTTTTTTATAGACCCTTTCGTAACAGAGGCTTTAATGACAGTGCAATTATTTTTCAAAACTGTCACATAAATGTTTTGGTGGCAGTTTTTAACTGTCACATAAGCCCAAATTTGTACTAGCGTTTCTTTTTTTGTTATAATACGTTTCATGGTTTACAGATCTGAAAAAACTCAACTCAGGGTTACTTACGGCTAGAACATCATTGAGAAAACCTAACCACAAAACACGTACATTAAAATTCATGGTCTTCTACGGCTAGCTCCATACCATTAGCCAATCGTAAGTGACCCTGACATCAGTTTACGTCCAGGAATCCTAGATGTATGGGTGGAAATCAAAAAATTGACTTAGGCTTACGACTAGAAAGGTGAGCAAACCTAACCGTAACTACCCATTTGTTGTGTCTACGGCTAGATCGATACACCCATTTCCTGGCCGTAAGTTACATAAAAGTTCAACAAAAGCAATTATTGCTTTGTTGAACAGTACATTTTCTCCCCACGACCATATTTTTCAAAAAATCTAGTCGTTGGGTCTTTCATCTATATATAGAAGAAGTCGTGTCTTCAACATTTTCCTCATGGCTTCTACATTCATCAGCGGAGAAGATGTTTTTATAGTTCGGGCATGGATGACAATCACAAACTATGACTCAGGTCAAAACATATATGTTTCTCATACGACGGATTCTTTTTGGAACCGTGTATTTTGGGTTTTTGTGGTGTTAGACGGCAATAGAGGAGGAAGAACAACCAATAGAAACAAGGCAAGATTCGAAATGATCTATGATAAATGGGATTGTTTGAGAAGGGAATTGTATTATTTGAAAGAAATTTATCCTCAAATGGCAAGTGCGAGACGAGTAAGTATATCTCAATAAGTTGTTTATAAAAGAACCCTTTTGAATACAACATTCTAACTTATTATTGATTTACTTTGTAGAGAAACCTAAGGTTCTTCAACGATATACTGAAATCAGTGGGGAAAATTTCAGTCATGATGAATGCTATAAGGTCTTGAAAAAAAATGTTTCATACTTCAACATCGAATAACCATTTAAGTGTAATGTAATGATCTACATTAGTTCTTTTCCCTCGTTGTAATGTCCTTTCCTTCAATAATAGCTGTTATGAAAGAGTGTGAGTATTTTATTTGTGTAATTCCAAGTACATTGAAAAAAATTACAAACATTCAGGGTAACTTGTGGCTACATTTGCCACAAGTGCTAACCGTAAATGACCGTGATTGGTGTTTATGGTCAAGATTCCTAGACGTAAAATCACTACTCCCTATATTATAGAAGGTCTACGACTGGCTCTAGTTAAAAATTTATCCGTAGCTGACATCAATACATTATACGGCTATGATTCCTAGTCGTAGGCTTATTTACGGCTGGGTCGTTACTCTTCTTCCTAGACGTAAGTTGCCTTGATTTTTTACTAAAGCACACATTATTAGGGTATTTTTGAAAAATAGAGTCGTTAGAACACTAATTAGGTGGGTATTGATTGAAAATAGAGCGGTTAGAAAACTAACTGGGTGGGTATTTAATGAAAAATAACTCCACATATATATACTCAATTGACCAAATCAAAATCACACCTTCTACATCCACACTATCCATCCAAAACTCCTACATACCCACTCTCTAGAAAATATATCAACCTAATTTTTCCTTGGATTAAGAGTTATCTCTTTACAAAAACTATGTACTATGTTATCCAATGAGAGAAGGAGAACGAAGGCAAGGTGGTTTGGCCAGTCTTAGTTATTGGAAAAATATTCACGACAACTTCTGTAGCGACACCGATAACACTAATAACCGTAATGTACCTAATTTGTTTTGTCGATTTATGGATATACAAAGACAAGTGAAAGAATATATGGCTTTAATTCGTATTTGTAATGAACTTCAACTTGAAGGTGAAACTGATGATGAGGTCGTATCTCAATCTAGAAAGGAATGAAGAAAGTGGAAAGGTTCAAATTTCACACTTGAACCTCATTTTGCTATCCTTAAGGATTTCTTCATATTTCGTATGAGATATTTGAATTTTAAGGGAAATAATTGTTTTAAATCATGTATTGGGATAAAATAGTGTTTAATGAATGAAAGTATATTTAAAATTCAAGTTTAAATTGATTTCAAAGTAATAAAAATTACATAATCCAGGGTTACTTACGGCTGAGAATTTTCTAACTTTCACACTACCGACCTAGCCGTCAGACTGTGTAATTTGAATTTCAACATGTTCCTCAGGTTTAAGGCCAGGTTTGGCCAAAAACCTAACTGTAGAACTTGAAAGTTTCAGTTGTACGGTTAGGTTTCCGAGTAAACCTAGACGTATACCTGAGAGCAATTTAACTTTCAAAATCCAGGGTTACTTACGGCTAGGTCGATACTAGCAAAAACCTAACCGTAATTTACTCTGAATTTTCACATTTCACTATTTCTTTAATGAAAAATTGGGGAAACCATGACATAATTTACCAAAATATATTCTCATTCATAATGAGTGATTCAAAATACATATCTTATCATATACTCACCACCATTCATCATATCCACTCAATTATACATGGTGGTTCTTTTGTTTACGACATGGTCATCGCCTTCCAAAGTTCAAATTGGTGCTCGAACGTATGACACCAACCCTAGGAGATTTCAGTCTCGCAATAGGTCCTCAAAGGAGGCAATGGGATATCTTCATTTAATTGAAGACTGATAAATGACATTTTCGTGCGTGCCTCATGAAAACTCTTCTATTAGAAAATTCTTTTACCTAAATTGTTTTGGTTGGTGGGATTGTACACACGATTGCGAACGATAAATAATGCACGACGCAAGAGAATGCTTCGGCGAGTAAGTGCTCGCAAATCGGCATGCTCATATAATAATCACTTGTGATGTTTACGTTGCTATTTAAATGCCTTTTAAATATGACAAACCTTTCCTCAATACCTGTATCTTATTTTCCATCTTCTTCATATCTCATCATTGCCTTGTATAAATCCGGTTGTTTTTGGAGTTCATACAACATCTTTTACCCTATGTAGGTGCATTCACCAACATTTTTAGTTTCGGGCCCTCTATAAATTCCAAATTGTTCCACGGTAACATGGAAACCATAATTCCCGTCACCATCAACATCGTCAGTCGCTTTGATATAGTCCCGAATGATTTTGGGAACATACTCCAAGTATTCTTCATAAATAATGTATCGAGTTCGGTAAGTTTTACCTTTCTTATCTCTTTTGGG
>JAJJMC010031210.1:17727414-17769604 GCA_023531435.1 Papaver californicum
TATCTAGTTTATTTTCCTGATTTTTATTAGTTTATATTAAGTCCTATTATTTTCTAAAATCATTACCTTCAACAAGTTCGAGAATCGAACCTTTATTTACCACTATATAAAATCACATCACATAGTTATCTATCACATGCCAGCAATGAAGTCCCAAAGCCGACTCTGGGACAAATGTATTATTCACCCAGAATGGGCGTTTTAATCTCCTCAGCTTCGCTCATTATCTTCTCAATTGCTCAACGAGAGACATAGTATGTTATTCCTCGTAGCCAAGGGTTGTCCAAATAAACAACATGCTTTATAAATCGTCTAAATTCGAAGAGCTCTTTGATTCGTTCAAGATCATGCTTGAAGTAGTCTTCCATACCATCAAACAACACAATAAATCCACCATCGCACCCATTTAGCATCCTCTTGAATCGATTGTGAGATGACTCGACCGTGCTAGTCGTTTGGTTGCTATGATGTTTATGTTTGTTTACCCACGCGCTAACAAACTTTTCTTTATGGGGATCCAACAATTGTTTCTTCAAATACTCTAGAACATCCAGATATCTACCCCAATGGGCGAATATCATATACTCATTTTGAAAGTAAGTTTCTTCCTTCATCGACCACGTCAAAGCATCCCACTTTAAGCTAAAACTATTCCATTTTACCTTGATTATTTTGTCACATTCCTCGAATTTTTCTTTCTCTTCTTGTTGTTTCTCTACAGGTAGTTTGTTAATCCTCGTCATCTCGGTTTTCCTTGGTGGTACAATTTTGGTCTTGCAATTGGTTTAGACATTATTCCATGTATGGAACGTGCATAGAAAATGATGTGCGTCGGAAAAAATACATTTTATCGCTTTCATCAATGCTTGCTCCTTATCCGTAATCACCACCTTAGGAGTATAGCCCTCTTGGTAGAATAACTTTAACTTTTCTAATACCCACATGTAACTTTCCTCCCTCTCATCTTGTAAAAAACAAAACCTAACACTAAAAGGCGATATCGTAGATGTTTGCTCGACAAAGTTCAATATTGGCATCTTATACTTGTTCTTCTTATACGTGCAATCCATAAAAATAATTCGATGGAAGCATATTACCAAAGTTATAAACTCCGGATGAGCCAACAGAGGATACATTACTTCCCCATTCTCATATTTCTCATACACTACCGTGTAGTTCGCCTTTTCCCCTAAATACAATAGTTATTGTATAAGTTCTCTATTTCGCCATTGCTCACTTCTCAATTTTTCTCTTGCATTAAAGATGGTAGTCAAGGAAGATGAGTTATTTTTGTTTAATGTATTCACAATACTAAGGATATCAATAGGTCTTATGCGTTGTTGACTCAACATATGTACTAGCTCCATCTCTTTGAGGTTGAGCCTTGCCGTATAAGGATGGTTGATCAAAATCTCTAGAATTGGGTAGTTATGAAAGCCCCAAACCACTTTACTCATAAACAACACTTTCTTGAACTTGTTGTTTTTAAATTGAATCTTAAAAGGGAAACCACACTTCTTTGTATAATGCACTCCCATCTTCCTCGTGGTCTTTGGTTTATACTCAAAAAACTTTTTTTGATGACTCTTATACTTCCCACTACTCTCGCAAACCATTTGAAATGAGTTAAGTCTTACTTGATTGTTTTGAACTATAACGCACATCTTTTTCAACCCTTGTTCTCGAACCCATTTTTTCGCATCGTCTATATGTTCCCATTTTCAAAGTTATTAGCGTAGTGATCACTTGTATCCTCACTCACAATGCTAACAACTGGGGTTTGATATTCCATCGGTTCAGGCATGGGCTTAATCTAAGAAAAATAAAACATAGTCGTAAGAAAAAAAGAAAAAACCATCTCAAAACCCGAGTTATGGCTGGGTCGACAACTAAAAACCTAACCATAACAGATCATTTATGGCCAGCTTTAGTACAAAAGCTAACCGTAAGCGAGCCTGAGTTTCTATTATGGTTAGCATTTCCAGCCATAAACCTACCTTATAGCCAACTTTATTTCAAATGCTAACCGTAGGCAACCCTGAGTTGGGTATACGACCAGCTTTTCCATACGTAGTATTTAATAGCATTTAATATACCCATGAACCTACAACTAGGTTCTCGTGCAGACGACCTAGACGTAGATATGTTTTACGGCTAGGAGGTCTTATTTCTCCAGCCGTATTTCAAAGTTTACGGCTGGGAGTTCATATTTTCTAAGCCTTATATAACTTATACGATTAGGAAACCATGATTTCCCAGCTGTGACCAGTCTATGTCTAGGATTTGGGGGTTTTCTGGCAGCAAAAAAAACAAACTTTCTACGTGCTTTAAGCAATTACATGTAACAAAAATAATATTTGAGTTAAGTTAGATGTATACCTAACTAGTTTGAGCTTCATTTTCTTCGTATTCTTGGCTTGGATCTTCAAAATCATAATAAGGTTCATATTCTTAAGTTAAGGTTAAAAACTCTTGATTATCTAGAAAATTAGCCATCTCGAGATCATTATTTTGTTGTATGAATATCTTGTTTGATCTGGAAGAATAGGATTCACCTACTTCATAACTCTTGTTAGAATCACTCATTTGGTTTAAGAAAATCAAAATTTCTAGGTTTTGAAGAAAAAAATCTCTTTTTTTCTACTTTTTCTTCTCCCTCCAAAATTATAATCTTAATGTTTTGATTTTCAAAAGACTAACTTTAAACTAATTAGTTAATCTAATCAACTAACTAATTGTTAATTAGTTTAGGGTTAATACTAATTAATATATATAGGGAAGTCTATGTATTATTAAAATACCAGGATAAGGGGCATTGGGGTTGGTTATAATATGACCATATTTTGTCATCTTGTAAGCACTCAAAACTCAAGGACTGCAACCCTAATAATATGGTTCATTAATAAAACATATTCTTCTATAAAAAAAAAAAGATAAAAAAGGGAACCCGTTATGGGTTAGGATTTCTTCCAAAAATGCATAGAATCAACTATGGAAATGGAATGTAGTTCTACAAAAGAGGTTCCACCGTTCCAAGAAGTTGACATAAAAAAAACTTATAGAGAATGGTAACAATGCAGTTTTGGTGTTAAAAAGAGGAAGGTTAATAAATATATCAGTCAATTAGTATCGAGTAAGTCATGTAAACTGTAATTTATGTAGTTAGTTAAGTCAGTATCGACAATCTTATTTGTTCACTATAAATGCGCCTGAATATTATTGTGTCTCTGTAACGTTAAATTTATATGTAATAAAAATCTGTCTTCTTCTCAATTATGAATCTTGATTATCATTATAATATCATAATTCTCATGGTATCATATAAGTTATATATCCAATTACAAATTCAATTCATAATGAAAGCTCAACAATATTTTCAACAATTTTTAGCTTATGTTTCAATAATTAGGGGAAAATTCAGTTCGATAATTTTTTCCAGAAATCAATAAGGGTTCTTGAATTCAACTTATGGTAATTACAAGAACTTGTGAATACAACAATAACACCAGCAATAACACTACTTTCAACGACATTCATATTCAATTTGATAAAGATTTGTTGACTTCTGTTGTAATTGGTAATTCATGTTCTCTTCCCTTTATTAATACAACAAATTTTGTGTCAATGAAACTTGATTCCACAAACTATCTTCTATAGTGTGATCAATTTGAAGGTGTTTTGGTATCTTCTGACCTTTATGGATATGTGGATGGTGAAAAGGTTGAACCACCATGAAAAATAATGGTTGAGGCTATTGAAACTTTTAATTTAGAATGGGTTTCTTGGAGAAGTTAGATAGGTTTGTTTCAACTTGTTTAAAGGAAAATATTACTCCAACCATAAGTGGTGATGTTATTGGATTGTGTTCATCAAAGGAAATACGGCAAGTTCTTGAAACAAGTTTCAAAATAGAGTTTTCTGCTAGGAAAAATATGCTAAGAACTCAAATGCATGGTATTCAAAAGGAAAATCAGTCAATTGTGGTTTATCTTCAGAAGATTAAGTCAATAAGTGATTCTTTAGCAGCAATTGGAGAAAACATCAGAGATGAAGATTTAATAATGTTTATACTGAATCGGCTAGGAAGTGAGTATTATATCTTTGTTATTTCATCACAAAATAGAGAAAAACCTTATATTTTTGGAGAATTAAAGGCAAAATTGCTTTCTCATTAGCAGTTTCTTATTGATAGGCAGCAACAAAATAATAATGTGTTTGATGCGCAGAATTCTACTGCATCCCTTGCAAGAAATAGTTCGTATGGAAATAATAATGACAAAAAGTATAATAACAGAAATGGCAATGATAGAAACTACAAAAATAGTAGTATCAAAATGGGTCTAGTTCAAATAGTCAGAATGGTTATAGGTCCAATGGTGAAAGAAGGTCTTTCTACGGATTACTTAAAGATATTTTTTCAGATGTGTAAAAAGAAAAGACATTTGGCTACTAGATGTTTCTTTAGATATCATCCACAATCTAATGGAACTTCGACTAATAATGCTCAAGCTAATTTTGCTTATGAGTTTCAAGCAAATTATACTTCTGGTCCTACACAAGCTTTTACAAGTTTGAAAGTCAATAGAGTTGCAGTGAATAATGATCCTTCTTCTTCTAACTCTGTTTGGATTTCTGAATCTAGAGCATCAGCATACATGACTGGAAATAAGTCATTACTTCATAATACTTCTACATACAAGGGCAATGATAGTGTCATTATTAGCAATGGTAAAACATTAACTATTTCGTTTACTGGTAATACTAAACTTCATATACCAATAACCAGTTTTAGGTTAGATAATATTTTACATGTGCCTGATCTGAAGGTAGATTCACAAAGGACAATGTTTGTTATATTACATATGATCATATGGCTGTGAAATAAGAAGTATGCACAATCATGACTTGTTATCTCAGGGGAAAATGGTGAATAATTGTATCCCATTTCTTGCAATATGTTATTTCTTATGACATTTAACATTGTAGGTTAGTTCCTTCAACAACTTCATAATCGTAAAAATATCATTATTTATTCAGCAATCTCTAAGATATTGTGTCATCCTTTTCAGCTTTCCAAATGTAAAAGAAATCCATTCCAATTTCCTTCTTCACATGTTTATTCTCCAATTGCACGAATTTACTGTGATGAGTGGGGTCATGCTCATGTTACCTCATTGGAAGGGCATATATATTATGTTTTGTTTACTGATATAGGTTTCATTGGATTTATCCAGTGCCACTAAAAACAGAAGCTTTACAATGTTTTGAACATTTCAAAAACTTAACCAAGAATCTTTAAAAAAAAAAAATACTAGCTTTTCAAACTGATGGTACTAGTGAGTTAGTTAAGGGGCTATTTAAGACTTTCCTTGAATCTTGTGGTATTCAAATTAGAATTTTATGTCCAAAAACCCTAGAACAGAATGGTCTGGCTGAGAGAAAGAACATACACATAATTGAAATGGGAAATACTCTGCATTTTGATGCTTCTTGTCTTAAAGAGTATTGGTATATATGATGCATTTTTGGAAGCTACATATCTAATAAATAGAGTTCCTACTCCTATTTTTCATGATAAATCTTCTTTTGAAATTTTGTACAACGAGTCTCCATATATTCATTTCTTGAAATTTTTGGTTGTATTTGTTATCCTATTTTGCGACATTCAAGACTTGATAAGTTGTCACCTAAATCTGTAAGTGTGTTTTCATTGGATATTAGTTCTTTACATAAAGGTTACATATGTTATAATCCAGTCTCCAAAAGAACTTATATTTCAAGACATGCAATCTTTTATGAAAAAGAATTTTACATTGCTTGAAATTTTTGTCTTGATTCTAATGTTGTTACTGAACTTCCTTTAGTTTGCTCTAAGCAAATTCCTTCTACTACAATTGTTACAAGATCTAAAAAGGAAATTTTGAAACCAAAGTTTTTCCTGATCATGTTATGCATCATTCTGTGAAGCATCCCTTTTCTGCTGCTTTTACTTCTTTATTAAATGCTCATTTTGAAACAAAAAGTTTCAAGTCAGCCATACAACATCCTAAATGGAAACTTTCTATCAAACATGAATATGATTCATTACAGATAAATGGAACATGGGAATCGGTTGATCCTGGACCTCGTATGAATATATTAGGTTGTAAATGGGTAGATATGATTATAGCTCAAGGTTTTAATCAACAAGATACAAATCAAGATTATAGATCAGGGTTTTAATCAACAAGATGGAATTGATTATGGTAAAACATTTAGTCATGTGGTAAAATAAATAATAGTAAGAGTATTATTAACTATAGATGTTACTAGAGGATGGACTACTAGGCAATTGGATGTTTCTGATGCCTTTTTGCATGGGGTTTAACTGAAAATGTGTATATGAAGCAGCCACCAGGATTTGCTAATATTGAATTTCCAAATAGAGTTTTTCATCTGATGAATAACATATATGGTTTGGAACAAGCTCCAAGGGCTTGGTTTCAAAATTTTACTACTTCTTTGATATCTTATGGCTTTGTTAGAACTTCAAATTTTTCAATGTTTGTTTATGTTGGTGGTTCCGAAATGATGGTTCTATTATTGTATGTTGATGATATTATTTTAACTGGGACTTAAGATGCTTTACTTTATGATTTTTGATATAAATTTTTTAAGAGCTGCATTTGCAATGAAAGAATTAGGAGATCTGCATTATTTCTTTGGAATAGAAACAGTAAGAATAGATGATATTATTTTGTTGGAACAAGAAAAATATTAATGGATAAGAATAATATGCTTGAATGTAATTCATGTAGTACTTCAGTAGCAAAGGGTCCTAGAGTTTCCATCAACATTGGTATTTTGTTATCAAATGTTTCTGAATATAAAACAATAGTTGGTATATTGCAATATTTATGCTTAACTAGACTCGATATATGATTTGGAGTGAATTATGTAAGTCAATATATGCATGCTCCAACTTATGTTCACTTGTTGTTGGTTAAAAGAATACTTAGGTATTTAAAATGTATAATTAGTTATGGTATAACAATGGGAAAAGGGAATATCCAATGTTTGAGAGCATATACAAATTTTGATTGGGGCAATTGTCCTGAGACAACAAGATCAACTTGTGGTTATGTAGTTTTTATAGGTAATTCTTTGATTTTTTGGTCTAGAAAAATACAGCCCATTGTGTCAAGATCTACAACTGAAGTAGAATACAAGTGTTTATTTGTTGCTTCTGCAGAACTAGAATGGCTTGTTTCATTGTTTTCAGAGTTTCATATTTCTCTTGAGCAGCATGTTACTCTTTATTGTGATAATAAAACAGCCCATTGTATCAAGATCTACAACTGAAGCAGAATACAAGTGTTTATTTGTTGCTTACGCAGAACTGGAATGGCTTGTTTCATTTTTTTTAGAGTTGCATATTTCTCTTGAGCAACATGTTACTCTTTATTGTGATAATACTAGTGCAATATACTTGTCTGCTAATCCAGTTTCTCACTTCATGTCCAAACATATAAAGGTACATTATCATGTTGTTAGAGAGCTTATCAAAAGTGGTTTTCTGGATGTTTAACATATATCTTCTGATAATCAATTAGCAGAATTATTCACAAAAGGACTTTGTTCTCATACTTTTACTTCTTTGCTCCATCAACTGCTGGAAATTAAGCTTATAGATAATTCTACTGATGCATCAACTTCTATTGAAGATTGTCAAAGCTCCTTTGTTGTTGTTTCTGAGGATTTCTCAGCTGACAATTCTATTTCAGCTTTATCATCTTTTACTGATACTTCTGAAGTTGTTCCTTATCGTTCAAGACATGTTTCTTTTTGTGATTCGTAGATTATCTCCTCCTTATGAGTTGAGTTGATTTTTTTTGGTTTTGCAGGATTTTCTATCTTTTTGTAAACTGATAGTGGTTGCCCCCTATCAGTTTAAGCGGGGGTAGTAAGTGTATCAGTCAATTAGTGTTGAATAAGTCATATAAACTGTCAATTGATAGTGTAGTTAGTTAATTCAGTATGACAGTCTTATTTGTTCACTACAAATGTGTCTGAATATTGTTGTGTCTCTGTAACGTTAACTTTACATGTAATGAAATACTCTCTTCTTCTTTATTATCAATTCTGATTATCATTAGAATATCATAATACTCAAAGGTAATGGTTTAATCTCAGATTGTTAATTACTGCTACGTTGACTTAAGACCTAGTCTTAGCACATATCTTCTCAGTTGTTTCCAAGAGTCCTACGGACCGCAATGTTCTTAAATAATTGTTTTTAAGGCACCGTACTAAATCCACTCAAACCAACCTTTATCAAAACCATATTCCAATCCACAATCCCTCCAATCTACTCTTGCTTGCCTAGTAAATAAATACGTAAAAGGTTTACTTTACAAGACACAAACTTTATAAAGAGAATAGAAGAAAAAAAAACAACTTTAGAAACCTGGCTATATGGGGGCCTACGACAATTATTTTGGGCAATTTTGTACCCAACTAGATAGGAGGATAAGGGATGTCTAATTAGATATTATCAAAAGTACTAAACTACCCTCAACTTATTAATTTACTCTATTACTTAAACCAAAATATAAATACAAAATTATTTCCATATTTCACTACATTCCAAATCTAACAAAACCCTAAACCAAAAAAAAACTTTCTATTTCCATCAAATCCTAAAAACCCTAATCCATTTTTTTTCAAAAAAATTCTCGGATCTCCTTTCACTCGATCTACAAGGTAAATCTATGTAAACCCATACTTCTAATAACATTTTTGAATGATTTAAGTGTTTTAATCTTACTTTCAGCGAATCAAATTCCTGATTTTTTTTCAAAATCGTTCGATGATGTATCGTATCCAACAATTCTGCATGATCTTCATGAACATGAAGAACATGCATCATAATCGTTGGGTACGATGGATACACATCGAATGATTCTAATCCATATCACTCACAAATAATTACCATGCCCAGAATCGTTTGATACAACAGATCATATCCAACGATTCTACCTTTTTAATTTTTTTACTTTTTTTCGTACGAGAATCGTTGGATACGATATGTTGTATCCAACGATTCCACCTTGTCAATTTTTTACTTTCTCTCATATGTGAATCGTTAGATAATTCATATTGTATCCAACGATTCTACCTTGGTCTTTTTATTACCTCTCTGAAATGGGAATCGTTGGATAAGAACCTGATTATCTCCCTTAACAAATACCATATGGAATTGTTTGATAAGACAGAATGTATCTACCGATTCTTCTGATTCATTTTTTTACTTTTCTCATATCATAATCGTTGGATAAGGTCTGTCTTATCAAACGATTATGAACACGATTCATTCTTACTCGTTCTCTCTACACTTTTATGGTTAGAATCGGTGGATAAATATAATCTTAACCACTGATTCTGTTGAGGTTTACTAATTTTGTTGATAATTGAATTAACGATTGTTGATTTTTGTTTCTCTTTAACCATACTTATCTTTTCTTCTTCAATTTTTTTTTTACAGGCATGGAGAACAATGGGAAGGGTACTAGCTACTATACTAATGTTCGTGAGTGTGATGTTTTCAGAAAGCCGCAACCACCAATTGTGCGAAACCAATATAAGTTTAGTTATCCGTTTGGAAGAGAGACAAAGATGGAGCAAATTAAGAGGCTTCTCGGAGAGCTCTTTTTGGAAGAACTTGATGAGGTCATTAATATTACAGCTCTCAGAACCGAAAATATTATTTTGTGGAGGGAGTTTGATGAGGCATTAGCTGCTAAGGAAGATTCTGAAGCCGCTGAAGCTGATGAAGCTGATCAATAAAAGGATACTGAGGATGGCTTGTTATGTTTATGGATGTTTGTTTATTTTTAAAACAATAGTTTATGTTTGATTAGAATGACTTGTTAAGTTTGGATCGTAGTGACTTTAATGTTTAATTTGTCTTTGAAATTACCTTTTTACTTTTCATTGCACATGGTCAAACTTCTTCCCACCGACTAGTTTTTTTTATTTTTTTTTGAAAATATAGCCGTTGGCCCTTTATGCAAATAAATAGGATAACACATTCTCCATAAAAAAATACTTCATTCAAACAAATTCTTCTCTATCATTCACCACTTCTTTCAAAGTAAAACTTTTTTGCAATGACAAGTCCATCATCAACTACCAATTCAACTGAAGAGATACTCATAAGATGCAAACGAACTACTCCATCATCATTATCAACCACTTCATCATCAAAGTCAACTACAAAGTCAATTAGAGCTATGGAAGAAGAGGTATGCAAGAGAAGCAAACCAATGAATGCCATGGAAAAAGAGGAAAGCAATAAACGAGGTTACGTCCAATTCCAACGAAGGGAAAGGTAAAAGTCCGATATGGATGAGATGGAATGGATTAGGAATTTTTACGTCGTCTTGGATCTTTTGGAAGGAGATCATGATGGTATATTTTGGAATCTGGTAAAAAAAAGACCTAACGTTCCAAAGCCAGACGCAAAGTGGAAGTATCCACGCCATGATTACACGGCCGATCATGTTTACAGAATGACTCATCATGTTATGAAGTTGTGCATCAAGTACAACAAGTTTCTCGCTAGGCACAGAGGGATAAGTTTGCGGCACAAGATGCATATACCAAATGAGAGGAGAGCCGTTTATACATTTCGAAGCTTCCAAAATAATTAAGGATCGCACCGAGAAAAACAATATCTCTTAATTTTAAGTTTTTATTTATTAATGAGAAAATAAAAACTATGTAACTTAAAGTTTTTATCTATTAATGAAAAATGTCTTACTTTAATTGCCGAATAATTCGCTTAACATTAATTATAATTATGACAACCATTATTCACTCTATAAAGCTTATATACACCATTGAAACCATTGGCTCTATTCACTATAATCTTAAAGGGGCAATCATGCTTCTTTGACTTTGACTTACTCGTGTAGACCCTCGACGTCCTCTTCGCATACGGTTTATCATTTTCCTGGTGACTTTCATGTTTGGCACTTCTCTCACAAACAATTTCCAAACGATCACGCCTCGTACCACGGCCTAAGACTAATGCGCATTTGATCTCCTTGCCTTTGTCCATAAACCATTGCCTTGCATCTTCCTTATTTTCCCACCCCAGATGTGTGTAGTAATGGGCAGAAGTATCAGGCCCCATCTGAGACACGGGTTCAGGTTGGTTGTCAACCGCTTGAACAATCTACAATATAAATCGAAAAATTAGGCCGCTGAAATCGGTGGATAGGTGACCATCGTGTTGGACGATTCTGCCAACAATTCTAACTAGTCTTTATTTTGGAAAAAAAATCCCCAAACGATAGAATTGGCACAAGTGGACTGACTTATATAACGATTCTAGCATTCAGCAAAGCGCAGTTGTTCTGGAAACTTTCTCGATTAGAATCGTTACATAGTGCAACGGATATCAGACGATTATTCCAAAATTGAACATGAATCGGTCGTTGTTCATGACCATAACCAACGATTCTAGTTCGTAAATTCTGAAAGGAGGTGGAGTCGTTGGTTACAATGTCACCGTAACCAACGATTCTGGGTTATACGAAGTCCAGAAAACATGTCAAAATCTACAAAAAAAATATCACTTTTTGAAGATTATAGACTACAAATACATGTTTGGAGATCCTAAGAACGTACACCTGACGTTTGGAAGCATTAAGATGTCCGTTTCTACGGGTTGAATCTTCATTTTCTTGATAAAATCTTCATCTATGGTTCGGTTCACACGTTCTTGTTCATCCAACAAAAACCCCAAATCATGCGGATCGAAAGCACGACAATCTGGTTTGGGATACGTAGATGCACCGACTTCTTCTTCACCAATAGAATATACGTCGATACATTCAAATTTCATCTTTGCTACCAAAACTCCAAAACCCTAGTTTTCCTCAAGTTCTTCTCCTTCTTCTTTAATATTTCAAGAAAAACTCTATTATAATTCTTACCATCTAAGACTAGCTGTAATCCAATTTTAATCACCAACTAAATTTAACTAATATTATAATTTACTAACACTAATTAAGTACATTAGTTAACAACATAAATGGTAGGATAAGGGGGTTTTACTTCTTTTTTTCTATAATGATTTTATTTTATCTTTTAATAATAGATTTAAAATAATTGTCGTAGGCCCCAATTTAACCGGGTTTAGAAAATCAAACGTTCTTATTATAAATCCCCGCTCCTCCCTTTACCAAAAATATATCAATCCAGAATCATTTCCATCTCCAACAACCCCTTATACCTTCCTCAATTCCATTTCTCGCACTATGAAGAGTTCATCCTCATCGTCATCAATTGTAGAAGCTGGTTTAGACATAGGTCATAATGTTTTTTTTTAAACAAATCTCAAGATCATCTCAAGTTTCATCACCAAACCGTCCATCCAAAATCTCAGTCATTGGAACAGGAAATGTAGGAATGACAATAGCTCAAACAATCTTAACACAGGATATTGCAGACGAAATCGCTCTGGTAGACGCATTACCCGACAAACTACATGGAGAAATGCTTGATCTTCAACATGTTGCTGTATTTTTACCAAGAACCAAAATAGCTGCTTCAGTTGATTACGGAGTTACTAGTGGATCTGATCTCTGTATTGTTACTGCCGGTGCTCATCAAATTCCTGGTGAATCAAGATTGAATTTGGTTCATAGGAATTTGAATTTGTTTCAGAAGATTATACCACAAATAGCAAAGTATTCACCTCATACAATTCTTCTGATTGTGTCAAATCATGTTGATATTTTGACTTATTATAGCTTGGACGTTATCTGGGTTTCCTTCAAATAGAGTAATTGGTTCTTGAACTAACCTCGATTCTTCAAGGTTTAGGTTTCTTATTGCAGATCATCTTGATTTTAATGCCCAAGATGTTCAGGTACTATTCTTACAACTGCTACCACTATATATTTTATTTTCTTTTAGGTTATGTTGGATTTTGTTTATTTTCAAGGAATTGCGAATATTAGGTTCATATGGAATTCGGAATGCATTTTCACTTAGTTTTAGATTAACCACACCCTCAGCTGCTGGAACTGAAATTTTTTGCAATTAATATCCCTCCACAGGTCACTTCTGCTCTACCAGACGGACAGGTTGAGAATTTATATACTTCAGGCCAGATCATTGGAGCTGTTGGCTCAAAGTTCTTACACCATTATATAATAACCCTAATTATCCAACTATCTAGACACTGAGATGATCACATTTTCAGACCAGCAACGGTGTAGAGCATTCATATGTGGGTGCACTGAAATCGTGTTTTGCATCTAAGCAGAACAGCTTTGATTGCCGATTTTGAATGTCAACAGTTATTTTGACTGTTTTCTTCACTGATCAACAGTGATAAAGAGGAATATAATAATTAAAGGAGATAATCAGTCTCTGTCTCAAGTTCTCAACCACCCATGTGAAAGATTTAGTGAGAAACTACAAAGATGGTGGTGACAAAATACTAAATTACACATTCCCATAAACACTCTGGCTCCTTTTCTAATTTAATAATCTAAATTAACAGTTAATTTCATCCTGTGTCCCGCGTATAAATGCAGAGATTGATATTATTTACAATGATTCAGAAATGGACACTCTAAATTGTTTACATGTGACATAGATTCAATATGCAAATTTTATCCAAGACAATGTAGAATATGTGATAATGCTTATTTTTGGTTTGTGTAGGCATACATTCTAGGGGAACATGGTGATACTTCAGTAGCTCTTTGGTCAAGTATAAGTATTGGAGGAGTACCAGTATTGAGTTTCTTGGAGAAACAACAGATAGCTTATGAGAAACACACCCTAGAGAAAATACACAAAGTTGTGATTGATGGAGCTTACGAGGTTATAAATTTGAAAGGTTATACCTCATGGGCGATTGGGTACTCTGCAGCTAGTTTGGCTAAAGTACTACTGAGAGATCAGAGGAAGATCCAACCAGTATCAGTTCTTGCTAAAGGGTTTTATGGAATTGACGGTGGAGATGTGTTTCTCAGTCTACATGCACAACTTGGTAGAGATGGAGTTTTGGGTGTAATTTACTTGCACTTGAACGATGGAGAAAGGCTCAGATTACAAGAGTCTGCTAAGACTATCTTGGAGATCCAAACACAACTTGGAATCTAACATGACAAGTAGACAATAAGGAAAAGATGATTTTGAGCTTCATTAACAGATTTATGGGTGTGCTTTTTTTGTTTGTTGTTAAAGCCTTTCTTTAAGTGTTTACAATGTATTCCTTCCTTTTGATAAAAATAGGTTTGGGTATTATATAGGAAAATTCATTGTTTGATCCATAACCCATATAGTTAGTTTCAGCAGGCTCTTTTGATATCTATTGTTTAACTGAAGATCCTTTTTTCTCTGAAACAAGGAAAAGATAAAAACAACTCCTTGATGTCCAAATGTGTGCACCTACATGAACAACACAAACAACCGTTACAAAGCATTAGGTTTTCTTCCACATGTTTATCACATTCTAAAACTGAAAATCATAATTCAATTTTTCAGTTTTGATTTAGTAGAGAATCTTAACAAATCTTCTAAACAACTTCCTATTATTTCGACTAAAAGTCATCAAAATCATCTTATCCAACTATCATCAACTCAATCTTGTGTGAAACTGAAAAATCAGATTTCAGTTTTTAGGTTTTCGGTTACTATAAAATCTAAAGTAATCTCTCTTGTCGTTATCACTTTCTATAATATGGAAACAAAATCTTCTTGTTCATATTCAGTTCCTACAAAATAGAAACCATTAAAAGACATCCTACCCATCTACATCAACTGTATCTCTGACGCCACTATAAAAATCAGAAAAACAAAAAAAATACAAAAACTCAATTATTTAAAAAACCAACTAAGAAATGGTAGAAACAAGAAGAAAAAGCAGTAGAATCCCACAAAAAGAAGTTGTAGATGAAGAACATGCTAAAACAACTACAGAAAAAGAAATTCAAAAAAACTCCAAAACAATTAGCAGCAAAAGGTACTATTTATGATAGATTCCTATTATAATTTTTATTTTGAAATGGTAGTTTTATCTTTATATAACATTGTAGATACAATTATTTTGTTATATAAAGTGTTTTTTGATTTTTCACAGATGTTAGTATGTGTTAAAGTCATAAGATATATATTAACTATAGTGATGGTTTTTCATCACATTCTTCTGTAATTCTTTACATTTTCATCAGATGCAGTTGATAAAACAAGATATACAACGTATATTGTTTATAATGTAGTAATGTATGTATTTCTAGAGATTATGATGATATACTAGGAGACATAGTTTAGTTTTAGGTGGTATTTTTGGTGCTGCAGATTGCTTATACTCTGAAAAATCCATGTTCTACATTGGCAGTGTAGATTCTATATATTGTATTCATTTCTACAAATTAGGAAGTTATTTTTAGTAGTGTGGATTGCATATATATACTGTAAAATATAGAAAGTATCATATTATGAATATGTTTGAAAGTGAAGATTCCATATACTCTTTTGATTTAAAACACATAAAAAGGAACCTAGATTAGTTTGTATTATATTTATGTGTTACAGTAAAACCTCTATAAATTAATACTCGATAAATTAATAACCTCGATAAAATTAATAATTTGTCCAGTCCCAACTTGGGACCAGTATAAAATTGGACCCCAATCGATAAAATAATAAGATAATAACTTTTTTGAAATCCCAGTGTATATATATTGGTCCCAATGAAACTATAAATTAATAATTACTAAAAGATTCCAAATTCTAGACTGTCTAGTAAAAAATGAATCTATAGTCATTTGTTTTTTGTTGAACTTCAAATATATATTGAGTTCATCTTTAAATATCCTCATTGCACTTAAGAGTTGGGGCATTGTCTTCTCGTATTGCATCAAAAAGTTGTGAAGAGTTGTTGCCGCTTGCAATGCTTCTTTCCGAGTGACCGGTTCCAAAGCTATTGAATCATCCTCAACTTCGTCATCGACCGGATTTTGAATGATATCCGCCACAATTTCTTCAATGCTTTGAACCTCGTAACATTCATTATTTTTACCAGGATAATCTAGCAAGTGATTCACATCCATTTTGTGCCGATAATGCATACCTGTAATCAAGTTCTCAGGCTCACGAATGTCTTCCCAGAATTTACATCGTTTAAATAACTTGAGCCGGTTGGATTCACCGAACGAATTTTACAGTGTCGAAAGCAATTTGCTATGGCCTATTGTTGCACATTTCTCCAAGCTGAGACGGCCAAATTGATAGCATCTAAAACATTAATCTTTTCCGGAGAAGAAATGTCCAACTCATAACCTTCCAAATCTTACGGTAAAACCTTTTACGGTAGTACATTTTAAAGGCTCTAATTATCCCAGCATCACATGGTTGAATTTTTGAAGTCATGTTTGGCGGTAGGGAAAAAAACTCAATGTTTTGCAACCCTTGGATATTATTTGAATGGGCTGGACAATTATCCACTACCAAGAGAATTTTTCGACTGTGCATTTTTTCATCCAGCCAACGAACATATTCTTCGAAAAGCAACCCAGTCATCCATGCTCTTTTGTTGGCACGACATTCACAATCTAGGCTATTCATGTTGACATTCTTAAAACAACGTGGCTTTGCATACTTACCAATGATCCATAGAGGAATTTTTTTCGAGCCATCCTCATTACAACAAATAACAATTGTAAGTCTTTCCTTGTCCTATTTCCTACCTTCAAGTTGTTTTGTTGCAAGTGAATGGTCAGCTTATTCAAAAACAATGAACTTGAAAAATTCAATTAATTTGTGAATGTACATTCATAAAATGTGCCTTGGAACTTGTTTTTGTAATTTATTTTTCATCTCTAACTAATATACATTGTAACTAGTACATTGGACTTGGAAATTTAAAGGTAATACGTAAAACCTCTTTAAATTAATAAATTATTAATTTATCGATATAATAATATCTCGCTAAATTAATAAAATATCCCGGTCCCAACATTATTAATTTATAGAGGTTTTACTGTATTTTGGCATACTGTATTCATATCTACAGATTATGATGCTATTTTTGGTAGTGCGGATTTCCTATACTATAAAATCTAGAAAGTATCATATTGTACATACGTTAAAAGTTAATATTCCACATATTATGTTATATTTATATGTTATTTTAGCAGTGCAGATTGTCTATAATGAATTATACACATCAGGATGTTGTACTGAAACACATAGATTGTTTTTGTTTCATATTTGTGTGGATACTAAAGTAGTGGCTTCTAGCTCGAATGGTGTAAAACCCTACAGAGCTGGTTTTTTTCCACTATTTACTCTTGTAAAGAAATTAAGAGGCAAGGATTTGAATTTCTCTGATGTGTTGTTGAACATGGTAAGAGATGTTTCGTACAGAAAGTTATTTTTGATGTTCTTGAACATGATAAGGATTTGAATTTCGTCCACTTGGACTGAAATGAAAGAACATTTCACACTTCAATTAATAAAACAAATCACTTAAAAAGTCAGGTCTTCCAGCTGTTCGACCAATAATCAATGGCGAAAACTCAAAAATATTTGGATCTGACGGAACTGATGGGCCAGACAGACCGGATGCACCCTAAAAATTTAATTCCAGGATGTGAATCTAGTTTGAAGCCTATTCGTAATCCGTCATCAATGAAGCATCTGATTCTTAAATTTTAAGGCAAGAACTTTAGACTTTAGTAAATCAGATTTATATCCCCGGCCCCGGGTGTTATGAAAACCTCTATTATTGCTATTTGTGGATCTAAATGCTTCGGTTGGAACAGGAAGTTCCAGAACAGGCGGCTGGTATATGACTTGGCAGAATCTTAGTCAAAAAGTGATTAAGGTATGAAAGAATAAAACCTTAAACCCTTCAAGCGAGAGGGACAAAGTCACTCGACTGAAAGGAGAGGATGTTACAATCAGTTACACTGGGGAAAATTAAATGATGCACTAACAAAATTGATAAAGTGTTATAAATGGGGAATTGATAAATAAAAATGATATGAAGTTTGAGTTTCCAAGAAAAATGAAAAATGCATATTCTTACTTCTACACCTGAAAAACTTGCTTTCATACTTGGGATGCCTAGAATAGAAGGCGGAGTAAAGAACTTATATCTTATGAGTGGGGGTGCATTCAAAAAGATTAAGTTTTATTAAAGTATTTTTGGTAAAAAAAAATATGCCGATATTATTGATAGAGAATGCAATATTGGATCTCGTTAAAGAGGAAAAAGATGAAGATGAGAATCAAAAGAAAAAAAATGGAAGTGAAAAGGAACAAAAAACAATAGACAAACGTAACAAAGACATTGTGAGGTTGATTTGCCTCTTTATGTGTGTAACGTTGTTCTCTACCAAAAAAGATACAAGACAATTGAATAATAAATACATAGGTTTAGTGAAGAACTTGAAGCAGCAAAATATCTTTCATGGCCAGATTTGATACATAACAACCTTCGAAAGCAAATAGTGAAGAATCATATTTTTCCAACTAGTGTTACTGGTTGTGTGGTATATTTCTTGGTGAGATTTAAACCTGTATTTAAATTATATAAAACATAGATAAATATGTATTCACTAAACTAATTAATCAATCTCTTTTGTGTTTTTGCTATAGCGATGATATGTTGAGCATACTCATTGTGTTACACCAATGACATTACCGAAAGGGAGCAACCTACCAAGAGCTGCCATGTGGAATCTTAAACATATCTTGATTGAAATTACAAAAGATTTGGAGTGGTCATAGTACCCGGTAATAGTATGAACATAAAATTTATTTTGTGTATTATATCTTAGCCAGTGCATATAGAATATACTGACAAAAATTATTGGTTTATGTTACATATGCTAGTAAATTTCATAAATGTAGACCGTATATAGACTATGCAGAAATAAAAATGCTTGTTTACGTTATTCAATTTTTTTTTATTTACTGCTAATCATAAGGTGCATATTCACTACACCGATGGTTATTTACACATTTTTTTGTGATTCATTACGTTTTCATCATATTAGAATGAAAAGATATTTCTACTATGATCTGACATTGTATATGCTAAGGTTGTATTTATGATTTTTCATACATTAAACTTCATATTTTGATTTTTTTTATAGATACAATGTTCTATTTTGATGTTGTTTTGGGAATATAGATACCGTACACTATGTTTATGTTATATGTTTTATATATGTATGTGTAATAGCAATGTGCATGTTTTGGAGGGTGCAGATTCTCCATACAGTATTTAATTATACATATAAGCTAGCATGATGCACTATGAACACACATTTTAGTTTGCGGTGTTATTTTTGGTAATGCAAATTGTCAGTACTCTTAAAATTCTAGAAAGTGTCATATAATTTAGTTTTAGTTGCACTGACAAAAAACTGTATTTGTGTTTCAGATGACGTCAGGTTTCTTCGATGCGTATATTAAAATATAATAGAAAACTTTGGCTGAAATTACGAAGAGGGTGGAACAACATCAAGGAATGAATGGTATGAACAAAAAGAGGTACAACAAGGAGAAATGGATGGTTATGAAGATGATAAATATGAAGATTTGAGGCTCACCATAAATAAAAAATGGACAAAGATATAGTCCATTATTGAAAATGATGATTTGGTAGATCCTATAGTGAAAGAATTTTTGAATGACATCCATTATAAAGTTTACCCACAAAGAAAGCTTGAATCAATAAAGAAATACCTTCAGGGATGGACTTTAATGGAGAAGAAAAAGATTCAGAAAGTGAATCTAATGATGATACAATGAGCTTTGAAATGGAAAATATAATATCTTTGGGTACTACTGACTCAACGAAATTTCCAAGTGAAACTACTCCAAAATATATTGCTTCTGGAGAAGAAAAACTTGCTTCAAACATGCAAACACCAAATCAAAGTAACTCATCGAATGATGGTTTTGAGATTTCACAATACAAAATGTGGTTTGCCACTAAGGTTACCCAAAAATCTGATGAACTGCTATAGGAAAAGAGCTTAACAAATCCCACACCAGTAAGTTATAATCCTCTTTAGATTTATGAAATTATCCTTTCATATGTCAACATATATTCCATACACTGTAACCAAAATTGTTTTCTATTTTATATTCAATGCTTACAATCAAAGTTATTAGAATTTCAACAAGTAACATCTACATCACTGATGGGTGTGATAGACAGTGTTATTAATTTTCTTCAAGAGAACAAGGTATCTTGATATGAACTGCATTGTTTATTTTCCACTTCATAAACATGATAAGTGCATATCTTCTACAGATTATGATGTTATACTAGGACATAAAGTTTAGTTTTAGATGGTATTTTTGGTAGTGCAGATTGCTTATACTGTAAAAAATCTATGTACTAATTTGGGAGTGCACTAACTATATACTATATTCATTGCTTCTATATTATTTAGGTTTTAGGCTAATAGTTTTAATCGTGTTTTAACTTTTATAGAATTATGTCATTCAAAGAGTGTTCCCCAAAATTCAGTTTGTTCCTTTGGTGTATGAGTTGCTGAAGTTGAAAGAAGTGAATGCATTATCATTGGAAGATGTTCTTCAAGTTAGTTTTCACATTGTAGATAGTGGATTTTTTAAAAATGGTAAAATAGTAAAGTCTCCTCGCTCAGAAGTAGAAGCGTAGAAATAATATAATTTTGTATATGCTACTGACCAGGCGTCAAAAGCATAAAATTCATGTTTTATATTCCGCAAGAGAATGAAAATACAAAACTCTCATTACAGGCATCTCACACTGATCCTGTAGTCTCTCTAAAAGATACACATATAATATTAGATTCTCACCCAGCGAAGCTTTCAATATTTTACACACAACCTTAGTATGTACGACTCAATGATTACCCTTTTATAATAATCGGAAGAATCCTAGATGGATTAATCACTAGTATAAAGCAACATTGTCCTCAAAATATCACTGATACTGATTGCAACTTCTTCCCAGATGATCTATGACTATACAAAATAAAAATATCCAGAAAACATCTTCGTTCCCGAGTGGATGCCAATGCTCCTAGATAGATTGCATACTAGTATAGAGCAACTTAATTCCTTTCTATATTCGCCGTTTGCATTCCTAGAATGAATTTACATCAATATTCAAACCTTAAGTGAATAATATTTGTTTATCACAATGCATGAAAAGCTGTGCATGAATGCACTAGGTTGAAACATCATATCTTTGTGTAAGCACCAAGTCGTTGTCGCACCAAATGCAAAGCTAAAGCTTCAATTCACTAATCTCTAATATTGGTCAAGCTTGAATTACACATCCCCAATGTTGGTTGCACTAAAATCCCAACAATTGGTCGAAATATAACAAAACCCTAACATTGGTTAATACCTAGTTTCTAACGTATCATCATAGTCACCTTGTAAAAATGTAGCAATGTATGTAGAATGGGGCAAAATTTTCTAAACAATGTATATTCCCCTATGTATCTACTGGAACATATTAAAAAGGCGTCTCATTCCGAGCAATGGTCTAAGAGATATGTCCTAAAGCCTAGACGAACTACAAGCTGAAAATTGTCAGAATGCCAACTAAAAAAATCTTGGAAAGTTGTTGTTTTCTCCGTTCGACGACCGAAATGAGATAAAAACCAAAATCCTTCTTCTTAAGGAGATAGCCATCAATTTTCGAATTCCGAATTGGGGTTAACGATCGAAAATGAAAATCGTATGAAGATTTTACAACGTTTTTACTAAAGAGCGTTATCTCTGAAGTTTTCAGGTGTTTGAAATTTTCGAGCGTCTAAAGTTTTCGGCCGTCTGAAATTTTCAGTCATATATGCTAACACCCATTGGTGTAAATAACAATAATGGTCTCTGAATCACATAGCTTTAAAGATCACGTAGGACTTCCGAGCAAATAGGTGGAAAAAATAAAGAAAACTAAAAAATATATAAAAGAATCGCGGGACCGGTGCCAACTGGCCGGACAACTATCCCTTGGCCGGTTTCACTCTTGTATTTTTTGTGTTTTATTAATTTTAGGGTTTTCTCTTCCTATTAAAAATTCTTTGCTCCTTCTACCAAAGTCAAAAAATTCTAAATAGCTATAAACGCTAAATAGGTGCACACAACAATATAGAATGGTCCCGCAACCATCTAATATATTAAAATATCGTTATGTTAATATTTCTAAGATTTTGGTCTTCACTTTAATTGGTCTTGGCACTAATATTATTACCAAATATATATCAAGGTATTGCAAGCGACTATATGCTACACGAAGCATGGCATCGCAACTACCAAATTCGTGTTTTGCTAAACTCGTGTTACATCAATTTTGGTCGTTCCCTCTATCACTCTTTGATTGGTCCGCTACCAATAATAGTTCTGAATTTCTTTATTTTGTTATTCACAGTAAAACAAAATTAAATTGTTTTACAATTACTAACGCTAGTACTCACACAAGCCTAGCGCTCACATGAGACTAGCACTGACACAAAATCAGCGGCCGCACGATACTAACGCTCACATGACATTGACACTCACACAACTTCAGAGGTCATACGAGTATCATTGCTGCCTCATCTAGCACAATGATATGCTTCAACTACCAATGTCAATATCAATCATACTCTCTAACACTATGAAGTATTAAGAATCACTGCGTGTCTCAGCAATATGCTAGTCTCAACAAGATGTTAGACTCATCAATATGCTAAAACTAACAGTCTAGCTAGGTCAATAACTAACCAAATAATGCATGTCTATAAAATAGATTCAACCATGCTCGAGACATCAATTATGTCACATGGGGGTATATCCACTAGGGTTTTGGTCAGGCGGCCTACAACACGTGCGGTGTAGCAATACACCCACGGTGAGAAAGTACAAAAGTCGTGTAGGAAGTTGAAGAGGTGAATGGAATAGTGATCGTACAACTGTCAAGTCCCACTAGCATGATGGAATTGGTTTTCACCACAATTTTCACTTCTCTACTTTTCCACTTCTCTGCAATTGTCGCCACTTACGAGATCAATCTGTTAACTTCCACTGTTATAAATAGGTTCTTCGACCTATCGACAAAAAAAATATTATCTCATAAGAACTTAGAAATATCACAGAGCTATCATCTTAGAGATTCTCAAAAAACTCAGACTTCTGATTTTCATCTTCACATTAGTTCAAAATATCTTACCATCACTGGCACTCAATTCCATTGATCTTAATACTTTCTCTGCTTCCATCCCTACAAATCAACCCTTCTCCTTCCTTTGTGACCGAATCGAAATTGGAACGGTCATGCCTTGATTTAGGCCAATTTCATACAAATTGATCTCTCCAATCTTAAAAGCACTTCTACAGTACAAATATTTAGTGTTTAAGCGATTTGGTCTTACAAACATTAACCTACCCCATTATTTTTCCCTTTTTATCCTTTAATCATTTTTACCCATAAGCACACATGAAAGAATGTTTACAAAGTATCTGAAAAAATAACGAAGAAGATGTTGTGGATTTGAACAGTGATGGACTAGAAAAAGAAACAAAGATGCCTAATAATGATATATTGTATGAAAGAAGGGAAAATTGGAAATATATCCCGGATTTGAACTAGCAATTAAGGGATATGTCCCATAACACTAGAAATTAAGGGTATGTCCCAAACGTCCATTTTATCCGTTAAATGGACATGTGTGGCTTATTTTCGAAAATTTATGCCCTTGTCATTTTAACAGAAGCTTGAAAATAGTTAAGCGTTAGAACAGATAGCACACTTCAGACAATCACACAAGCACAGAGAGATGGAGTCGCCTGTTCAACAGACTGCCCTTAACTCGATATTTGTCAAGTACACCTTTAGAAAAGTGTTGCTATACCTTTAGAGATGACAAATCGAATCCAGGATAAAACCACCTGATACCAACCCAGTTAGCAAAACTCGTTGGCCCGTTGTGAACTTAACAGTAGAAGAAGATGAAAAATAAACTAGTGCGCATACAAAACAGAAAGAGGGGAAAAGTCGTCAGGTCAGTGGCTGCGACTGGGGTAAGTGAAAATCTGATTTTTGTTTTTCTTTTATAGAAGAAGAAGACTGTTGATTTTTCAAACGGTCAAAATTCATTTAATTCAACATATTTAATTCGAGATATTTAATTAAAAGATCTTGTTTATTAAACATGATTTAATTTTATAAATACAAAACGGTCAAATATTTAATGTATAGAATTAAAATATAAAATCGTTGGATCTTTGATGGGTACACGTATGCACTCGCAGGCAAACGCCAATGGTCACGCCAATGGTCGCGCCAATGGTCGCACCAATGGTCACGCCAAGGGTCACGCCAAGGCTCACACCAATGGTCACGCCAAGGCTCACACCAATGGTCGCGCCAATGGTCACGCCAAGGCACACGCAAAAGCACATGCAAGCTCCGCAAGCCCGCGGCCCGCGGTGCTTCGGTGCGAAGCACCACACATGTGTGCATTTGCCCACTAGTCCATTTCCTAAGTCCATATCCAATTCACTAGTTCTTTTTCCTTATATAGAACGTTTGTGGTAATAAGGATAAACTTCCTATTTGGTTTGCCCAATATGGGACAAACCAAAGGTTTCCCATTCACTAAGAAGTGAAAATGGATGGCTTTGTTGTTTCCACCCCAAGTTTGGACTAGTGACCCTAGGTCCCTTTAAGATATATTAAGTAACAAAATTAATTTTAAGTAACAAATCCATTTTTAATTCTATCAATCCCCCACATGAATGAAGAAAGCGATAAATCAGAAAACCGGAAAACGAGAAATACCTCTTAAGCAATAGGTGTCCATAAGGAATTGAACCTCTGCTTAGTGAGAAGTACCGGAACTACTTGATGGACAGTGAACGCGATGTCTTGAACTGCCATAGTTTGGTGTAATTCATCAATAGTTCCCTACGCGAGATATCTCTCAAGAGTGCTGTTAAGTTCACGCCGTTGTGTCCGTTTTGGCCTTGGACATATCCCGTTTCTCAGAATGCTCTAGAGAATCAGCTCAATTCTCATAGGAAGCGACCCACTTCCTCATTCAGATAGGTGAGTTCTATCAAGAGTGTTAACTGCTACACCCCATTTCAATCTTAAATTGAAACTATATAACTCATTAAGACTTTACTATAAGTCATCCTCACATGCAGTCACACTATCACGTCTACACCATAGGGAAGGGACAAAGAAAATAATTCCCTGATAGTGTTTAATTTTTACCCGCCACAAATTAGTTGTCTCATTCAAAACCTTGATCTTGGGATCTCCAGTCAGCAAGGTTGAGTATCCTTCATGGCAAGTTTTAATTTATGAGCTTAAGTCCCATCCCCCTCGATGCATTACTAACTATCTCCTTGGACAAGCCTTTCGTCAAAGGGTCCGCGATATTCTCCTTAGACCTCAAGTCAACAGAAATAACGCCAGTTGAGATTAGTTGTTTTAGAGAATTGTGTCTTCTCCTAATATGAATAGATTTTCCGTTATAGTTGTTGTTTTTAGCATTAGCTATTGCAGCTTGACTATCACAATGTATAGATATAGCTGGCACAGGCCTATGCCAGAGAGGAATGTCTTCTAAAAAACATCTTAGCCAAGCGGCTTCCTCTTTTGCTTTATCTAACGCAATAAACCCGGATTCCATAGTGGATCGAGCGATACAGGTCTGTTTGGAACTCTTCCAAGATACTGATCCATAGGCTAGAGTGAATACGTATCCACTCGTAGACTTAGACTCCTCTGAGTCTGCTATCCAGTTTGCATCACAGTATCCTTCAAGAACAGCGGGGTGTCTTTCATAACTCAAACGGTGGTTTAAAGTGTATTTAAGATACCTCAACACTCTGAAAAGTGCATCCCAATGCTCATGTCCCGGATTACAGGTATACCTACTTAGTCTACTCACAGCATAAGCAATGTCTGGTCTTGTGCAGTTCATTAAATAAATCAGACTTCTTATGACACGTGAATATTCAAGTTGCGAGACTCCATTGTTTTTGTTTTTCTTGAGTTTGCAAGAAAGGTCAAATGGAGTACTTGCTGGTTTACTATCAAACTGGTTAAATTTCTTAAGAACTGATTCAACATAATGAGATTGACTAAGACTGAATCCATTAGACTCCTTTCTATTTTTTATCCCTAGGATTACATCAGAAGGACCTAAGTCTTTCATGTCAAAGTTCTCACTCAACATGTTCTTAGTGGAATTAATGATTTCTAAGGTTGTACCTAGTATAAGCATATCATAAACATACAAACTTACAATCACATAGGCATCATTGATAGATTTATTGTACACACATTTGTCAGCTTCATTTATTTTAAATCCACTAGAGAACATTACATGATCAAATTTTTCATGCCATTGTTTCGGTGCTTGTTTCAATCCATATAAAGACTTTTTAAGTCTACACACTTTGTTTTCATAACCCTTCACTACAAAGCCTTCGGGTTGGTCCATATAAATTTCTTCATCTAATTCACCATTTAGGAACGCAGTTTTTACATCCATTTGATGTATTTCTAGGTTATGAATTGCAGCGATTGCAATTAGCATCCTAATGGAAGTAATTCTAGTGACATGTGAATAAGTGTCAAAGAAATCTACACCTTCTATTTGTTTATAGCCCTTAGCTACTATTCTAGCTTTATACTTTTCCACAGTTCCATCTACCTTACGTTTTCTCTTGAAGATCCATTTACAACCTATGGGTTTGCACCCTGGAGGTAAATCTACTATCTCCCAGGTTTCATTCTGAACAATAGAATCCATCTCACCAATAGTGGATTCTTTCCACCATGGAGCTTCAGACGAAGTCATAGCCTCTTTATAGGTTTGTGGATCAGTTTCAACTAAACAGGTTATGAAGTCTGGCCCAAAAGATTTTTCTATTCTAAGTCTTTTGCCTCTTCTAGGTTCATAAACAGGTTCATCTTCTTCTATCGGTAAAATATGGCTATAAGAAGGGACATCTAGGGGATCATCATATATCATGCGAGATTCATATTTCAACGGAAACCCATTTTCAAAAAATGTAGCATCCCTAGATTCCATAATGGTGTTCACACCAATTTCTGAGTTTTCAGAACTCACAACCATAAACCTATAAGCAGTGGTGTGTTCGGGATATCCTACGAAGACACAATCAACTGTTTTAGGTCCTATTTTAGTCCTCTTAAGTGGAGGAATAGAGACCTTGGCTAAACACCCCCACACTTTGAGGTATCCATAAGAGGGTTGTTTGCCTTTCCATAATTCATACGGTGATTCGACTGATCCTTTAAGGGGCACTCTGTTCAGGATATAGCAAGCTGAGAGGACGGCCTCCCCCCACAAGTTCGCCGGTAGTCCTGAACTAATTAACATGGCATTCATCATCTCCTTAAGGGTTCAGTTTTTCCGTTCAGCCACTCCATTAGATTGTGGTGAATAAGGATGAGTTACCTCATGAATAATGCCATGTTGTACACAAAAGTCTCCTATAGGGATTACATATTCACCTCCATGGTCAGATCTAATGGTTTTAGTTGTGGTGTTCAATTGGTTTTCAACTTCTAATTTATATAATTTAAATGCTTCTAAAGCATCATATTTTCCTTTAAGCAAGTAAATATGACAGTATCTAGTACAATCATCTATGAAAGTGACAAACCATTTTTTACCACCTCTGGTTTGGATTGATTTCATATCAACTAAGTCTGAGTGATTTAACTCTAAGGGATTAGAATTTATATGGACATTTTTCTTAAAGGGCTTCTTTGCATATTTTGATTCTACACAAACTTCACATTTATGTTCATATTTCAAATTTAATTTTGGAATGCAGCCATAGTTTGCCAATTTGTTCATTGAATTATAATTTACATGACCAAGTCTACCATGCCAGATATTCAATGAGACAAAAACATAAGAATAATCAACTTTATTAACTTCAACATAGGTTACAGATAATTTGTATAGGCCTTCAGCCTTATATCCCTTTCCCACAAAATCATTTCCTTTAGTGATATCACTTTCCCAGACTCAAATACAATCTTAAAGCCCTTATCACACCACTTGAAACGAGATTCTTGCAGATGTCTGGTACGTGTAAAACTTCATTCAATGTGAGGATTTTCCCAGAAGAGAGCTTCAGCGAAATTTTTCCTTTTCCTGCAACCTGTGTTGCAGATGAATTACCCATATAGAGTTTTTCTCCTTCTCCTACCGTCTGATAGGAGGTGAACATGTCTTTACTTCCGAAGACATGTTTGGTATCTCCAGAGTCTACCCACCAGTCTCTCACATTGGTAACTAAGTTAACCTCAGACACCGTGCCAGAAAACTCATTTTTACTACTTTCAACTAAATTTACATTTGTTTTCTTAAAATTCGCATCTTTGTGTTTTCTACAATGAATTGCCATATGGCCAGACACACCATAAACATAATATGCTCCCTTAATTTTACCAATAACAGATTTTTGTTTTTGAAAGGTACCTTTTCTTTGCGGGCCAGGCTTGCGCTTGTTGTGGTCCAGACTTAGAGTAGAAAATTTGTGTTCGATAACGTGAGCTTTGTTTGACATGGATTTTCTTTCCCAATTCTACCATGGAAATTTCACCAGTTTCATGCCTTAGTCTTCTCTTGTATTCAGCCCAGGAATTTGGCAATTTTTCAATAACAACAGAAACTTGAAATGTTTCGTCAATAACCGTTCCTTCAGCAATTATTTCATTAATAATTTTTTGCAGCTCCAGAAACTGATCAACCACTGATTTATCATTCATCATTTTATATTCCAGAAAACGTGCAACCAGGAATTTTTTACTTCCTGCTGTTTCTGCTTCATATTTATCTTGTAGTGCAGTCCATAAATTGTAAGCATTAAAATTATCCTTAGCATTGTAAAAATCATATAAAGCATCTTCTAGGCAGTTTAAGATATGATTTTTGGCCATATAATTACTTCTCTTCCAACTTTCTAAGTCCTGTATTTTTTCAGGTTCATTCAGAGACTCATCAAACGGCTTCAGAACCATATCATCTAGCATGTGGAAACTCAGGAAAAATAACATTTTTGACTGCCATCTCTTGAAGTCCTTTCCAGAAAATTTCTGAGGTCTGTCAACATCAGTCTTCACCATTGTTACAGAAGTAAAATTTTTAAATTAAACAAGATATCGAGTTAAGAATGTTGGAGAAAATTCCTGTAACAGTGAACAAACCAAACAAAAGCTTGAAAATAGTTAAGGGTTAGAACAGATAGCACACTTCAGACAATCACACGAGCACAGAGAGATTGAGTCGCCTGTTCAACAGACTGCCCTTAACTCGATATTTGTCAGGTACACCTTTAGAAAACTGTTGCTATACCTTTAGAGATGACAAATCGAATCCAGGATAAAACCGCCTGATACCAACCCAGTTAGCAAAACTCGTTGGCCCGTTGTGAACTTAACAGTAGAAGAAGATGAAAAATAAACTAGTGCGCATACAAAGCAGGAAGAGGGGAAAAGTCGTCAGGTCAGTGGCTGCGACTGGGGTAAGTGAAAATATGATTTTTGTTTTTCTTTTATAGAAGAAGAAGACTGTTGATTTTTCAAACGGTCAAAATTCATTTAATTAAACATATTTAATTCGAGATATTTAATTAAAAGATCTTGTTTATTAAACCTGATTTAATTTTATATATACAAAACGGTCAAATATTTATATGTATAGAATTAAAATATAAAACCGTTGAATCTTCGATGGGTACACGTATGCACTCGCAGGCACACGCCAAGGGTCGCGCCAAAGCTCACGCCAAGGCACACGCAAGCTCCGCAAGCCCACGGCCCGCGGTGCTTCGGTGCGAAGCACCGCACATGTCTGCATTTTCCCACTAGTTTATTTACTAAGTCCATATCATATACACTAGTTCTTTTTCCTTATATAGAACGTTTGTGGTAATAAGGATAAACTTCCTCCTTGGTTTGCACAATATAGGACAAACCAAAGGTTTCTTATTCACTAAGAAATGAAAATGGATGGCTTTGTTGTTTCCATCCCAAGTTTGGACTAGTGATCCAAGGTCCCTTTAAGATATATTAAGTAACAAAATTAATTTTAAATAACAAATCCATTTTTAATTCTAACGAATTATATTTAAAAAAAAAAATCTAAAAACAACTATACGAAAAGATATAATTTTTGGTCAAAAGACACAATTCTTTTTAAGAGTCACTTGAAAAAGAAACTTCATCGGCAATATTTTTAAAGAGTTGCGACTCTTTATTTAGAAAAATATTTATTCACGACAAAATCTCTCAAAGTTATCAAAGAGAACTTTAATGTTTAATGACAGAGGAGTTGGACTTGCAGTGAATAGTAGGGAACAACGAAATTTGTTGCAACATTGATTGTGATAAAGTTCTGAGTATATGGACACTTCAAGCTGCAATCCTCCGACAGTCTTAATCCATCCATGTTGCGCCTATTATTGCACAGGCATAAGAATTTTATTACCAATTCTCTTTTTCTTTCTTTCCATCTTGGGTTTAACTAACGAGGAGCGGCAAAAGATTCACCACTTCTAGAAACTTATGCTTTGCTCGGTAGCATGGTCCTTTCTAAAGAACATGAAGGGAAAATTGTTGTTTGTTTTTGAATAAATATAAGAATGTTAGCTCTAACGACAAATATGATAATAGTTTTATGGGATTCTTTATTTCGTCCTCTTTAATTTTATAGCTAGTCGCTTAGGGTTGTGACTTTTTTTTTAATTTTTTCCCTTTGCGACTTCCGGTTGTATTCATTGGGTTGAAGTACCCCTTTTAAGTAGCTTCTCTTTTTAATGAAATTCCTCTTTATCGATCAAAAAAAAGAAATTGTTGTTTGTTTTTGGTGGGCAGAAGGAAAAATCGTGAAGCCAATAAGTTGGTAAGCAAACTAGTTTCTTTATGATATTGTTTCTCACGTGTTTCTCATGTCATCTATTCATGTACCATGCCTATGCTTTTTACAATACCTTAATTGATGGTAGTCCTAGGACTAAATACTAATACTACTGGTACTGACTATTGAGGATATCTTAATCAAATTGAAAGCAAACGAGTAACAGTGAGAAAATGGCAAATTTAGGCAAGAAATCTCAGTTATATGATACAGACTCACTGTAATAGTTTCTCTATTTGCTCCTTTTTTTGCTTTAATTGCAACATCAATTTGGACTCATTTGGTAAACCTAATGAAAATAACTGCCCGTTTGTGACATACATTGGAGTCTTAAGAACCGGAAGGTAAAAATTCGAACACTAAAAAATAATGTATGTATTAATTCTGGTTTGGTTAATTATTTGGAAATATATCCCGAATTTGAACTAGCAATTAAGGGATATATTCTATAACGTTAGAAATTAAGGGATATGTTTCAACCATCCATTTTTTCTGTTAAATATATATTTTTGGACAGTTATGTCTTCCGCGGTTAAAAAGAGGGAAAATTAAAAATATATCCCGGATTTATGAAGTTGATCATGATGGTGATTGATTGACGGAAGCGGGAGTTGATGATGGTGTGAGACCAATTTAAATATCAAGGGCATAACTGTCTAAAATTATATATTTAACGGAAAAAATGGACGGCTGTAACATATCCCTTAATTTCTAACGTTATAGGATAGATTTTCAACTGATAATTTAAATCCGGGATATATTTTTAAATATCCCTTATAACACTTATATTAGCATCTCTCGCAAAGGAAGAATTTCAATTATGATATAGTATTGGAGTCTCAAGTAGTCGAAGGTACGTAACGGTTCAAACATTATCAAATAATAAAAGTATTATCTTATTTTGGCTTAGTTTCTGAATTCTTGGTTGGGTATATACGTTCCCATGCAAGGAATAACACTATTGATTCTCTGTTGTAAATGAAGGATTTTATGTGTATATGTTCGATATTGAACTGCATACTTTTTGGCTTGACCGGGCTACTTGTGGTGCTTATAAGATTTGGATGTGGACATAATGTATGTGAAGAAAAGACTGAAGACTAAATGTTTGGTGAATCATCACAAAACATTATTTCCATCTGATATAAATATGCTTTTGTGGCATATTCCTTTCAGGCTTTTGAGACAGACGAGATTTAATGCGCATAAGAACATAGGTTGGGCTCGAAGGGATGTTGCAAGTTTTTCATTTAAGAAGCTTAAATCATAGATGATTCAGTGGAACATAGTGTTGATTGTTGACATAAACATTAAGGTCATTATAAGTATAATACTCGAACATTAAGCCACATGTGAAAATTAAAGATGAAACATAATGTTGACCGTTTACTATTGAGTGCATTTTTTCTTTGTTTGTTGCTGCTAGGTTTTGATTCTCAAGGGAAAAGGATAACTATTTGCTAATGGAACGAATTCACACAGTATATGTTCAGTGATGGACCAGTCTTTTTTTTCCAACAATTCTCATTAAGTCTACGTTGGATTAGCACTTTGTTAATGTTCACACGAAGACTATTCACCCGAACAGTATTATAGAAGAATTGTCGGGAAAGTTATGGACTTAACAAGTTTACGTCGGGAAAGTTATGGACTTAACAGTTTACTACGGTAAAAAAATAGTAGTTTAAAGTTACGAGTTCGAATTTTTTTACGACATTTGTTAAAATTTTAGAACGAGGAATATAGTTGGACACATGTAGTGTTAAAATGTGGTGTTTGTTGCATGTTCACTGGATTGATACTGATGGTTTAATCATAACCAACAGACCATGTTTTTAGTTTAAGGTTTAATTAGAATGATTTTTGTAATAGCATAAATTAATCATTTTTATTTGCATAAGATGTCGACACTGATTGTCGTTCTTTTCTTTTGTATGCAGTTTAAGTCTTATTTTATAGAGAGTTTTTAGCAAATTATTTACAATTAATGTAATGTTTGTAGATGTATTTGTAGGCGTAAATAGCCACGTTTCTAATTTGTAGGCTGCTAGATCATTCCGCACTTCTATCTTCGAGCACCCTATGATATTGCTATTCATGAAGTCCACAAAGTTCATAGCTATCAAAAATGAATTACTTACATTTCATTTTTTCTTTTGGGTCAGTTAATAAAGTAGCCCGTGAATTTATATGGATTTATAAAACTTATATATATATATATATATATATATATATTGTCATTTTATTTGGCATATGTGATTGTTTTGGATAAGTGTCTAGTGTTGTTAAAAAGATGCAGGAACTTCCAATGACAGAAAAATAAATAAAAAAACCCTACACAACTTTGGATATTAGTTGTACCCAGCTTGCGAGGAGTATTAGTGAATAAAATGATGCAAAAACACAATATGAAAAAGAAGGTCCAAACCCTACAATGTTATTTGAAGGACCATCGTTCTCGCTCCATATAGACGGGACACTAAACAAATCTGAAAATGAGGTTGAGCAACAAGAAAAGGTATATATTTAATTCATTTTTTTTTACTTTATTCCAATGCAGTGATGTTTCTTAAATGTATATATTGTGCACTCAATTTTTTATTTTACACGAAGGCTCAATAAAGATGAAACTATCTCTCCAAAAAAAAACTAGGCGAAGTTAAAAAAACCAGAGGTCCTACCGCCATTCTCTCAGATAGAGAGGAAGTTCAAAAGAAACGCAGATAAACCCACACTTGGTTCAAAAGAAACAATAAATTATTATCTCTATTTCAAAATGTATATAATCTGCATTTTAATTAAAATGTAGAACTGTTAATATGTTTTAGTAAAAAAAATGTAGGTGGAACAAGAGATTGTTATGCACAAAGCTTCAAGGGAAATAAATGAGAGGCTTAGCAAAATGAGAAGTAGATACAAAATGAAGCGCCAATTGTCGCACAACAGGTCCTTGCACGACATGATAAGGTAAAAGCTAGTTCTTTTAAAAGTACATATAGGCTATACTGGGAAAGCTAACTATTATGACAGTAGGATTTTAGAATGTATATAGAATATACTAAAAAAAATAGTTAGTTTTGTAGTTACATTCGATAGTATATAGCTTGTACTCTGAATTTATATATACTATGATGAAACATAAATAAGAAACAATGCAAATTGATTATACTGGGTGAATTATCAAAACTAAAACAACATTACATATATGTTATACTACCTACCATTGCTTATTGTTTTAAAAAAAATTACAGGAAGCAAAAGAGATACAACAAACAGAGATGTGGGAAGAAATTGTTGCAAAAAGAGTCGAGACAAATTGATAGTGCGCATATGTAGAAGTTGAAACAACATCTCAGATAAAATAAACAAAACCACTTGTTATAGAGACTTTAAAAAAAAAAAAAGAAGGACAATAAGAAAGTGCTTTCATGTGTGGTCAATGATGTAGTGACTCGAAAAGATAGACAAGTGAAGACAATTGGACTAATGTATGACAGTGGAAGCAAGTTTTCTGATAAAGCTAAAAGAAAAAGATAAAACCAAAAATGCAAGAAAAGAAAAAGGTTGAGTAGAAAGAAACAAAAAAAGCACCAAAGACAGAAAACTTGAATGATAAAGGAAAATCAGAACCAAAAGTAAAACCAGATAAAAGAAAAGGGAATGAATTGTCAATTGAAGGACAACCCCCTAAGAAAAACCAGCAACAAGAAAGGGACTCTTTTAAGTTGAAGGAACTTAAGAAGTCGCCATACTCTAAGAAGTTGAAGATCAACTTAAAGCTTTCTCTCTAAATATGTCGATAAAGCAACAACTATGTAAGTCTCCATTTAAAACTTACTTGCTAGAAAAAACAAATTATATCTCCACCTAATATATCAACTACAATATATAAATATAACTAAAAACCTTTTCAATATTTTGACCTTGCAGGTCAAATTCATGGAGAGTGAAACTTCAAGATGATACCTATTTGTGTGTAATTGCCAAGACGATTGAGTCCTTGATACACAATGAAAACTTGGAAACAGATTTGCTTCGATACATTGTGTACAAGCTAAAAGAAGCTTCTCGCAAATCTCAAACTAATACTGATGAAAAGAAGAAGTACCATTTAGTATTGTACATTGAAGCGTCTATTTGGGTGAGTTTGTTCTTTATTATATTTTCCTTTTTTAAACATGAAAATGAAAAAAACTAGTTATTTTTGAAAGTGCATATAGGCTATACTGCAAAAAACTAGCTATTATGTCAGTGGGATTTGAGTAGTTTGGAAGGTACATTTAATAGTATATATAGGTTATATCCATACTAACAATTAAAAAATCATTTTACATTCTAGTTTCATGTCAAGAAACCTCAAGTTATGTCTGGTGAAGACAAGAATGCTATTGATTACCCAATCATAGGCATCGACAAAACCGTTAATAAGATTTTTATCCCTATGTATTATGGAGAAAACTCGGCAATCATTGGATGTTGCTGGTATTCTACTTCAAGGAAATATATTTCATTCACTACAAACTCTTTGGAAGCCAGCAAGGATGTATACAAAGAAAATGCAACAAAGATGGCTAAGTACTGCTTCAATGTCATCAAACAACTTCTTGTTTATACACAAAAGCAAAAAAGTAAAGAAAGTTGAATTGTTAGATTACCCAACACCTCATCAAGGGAGCGCACCATATTGGCTACTGTACGTCATATATTTCCTGAAGAAATTCTCTAAGTTTTACTCCGAGGAAGATGTTAAGTCAAGTTTAGAAGATGACGAACAACTTAAAATGAATATACAGAACAAGAGGGTACTTTGGCATACAAGTTACTGACATCAAAAGACCCTGAAGTGAGTTGGAGCCCATTTTATGAAACTGATTACCTCAGTAAGCCTAGTTCTCAGTAACTTTCATATTTAGTATTTACTTAATTTTTTGCTAATGCACAGAGATTACGTACCCTGTCTATTTAAATGTTCAGTGACTTGATTGAATTTCTTCATATTCCTGTCTTGTTTTCTCTTTCTCATACTCTCTTTCCTTCAGACGCAAAAAAGTTATTCGTTTCTTGTCTAAGGAATAGGTGGATCAGTTTTTTTGTCTAAGTAAAAGGGGAATCAATTCGTCAGAATACAATTTAGTTTCTAAAAAACAATCTTTGCTTGGGATTTAATTTGAGCAAAGACTTTGTTATCTAACAACAATGAAAGTGAAATATGTGAAATAACTGAATTCTAAAACTCACTGATTGCTTTGTCATCGACCTCTGAAAGTGAAAGGGGTGCTAGATTTTTGGCGTGTTAAGTAACTTACCAGTCACCACCAATAACAGGTATACTATCTTCCCACTATCATCTTCTTTCTAAACTTGCATACCAAAACATCAACCACCATGAATAAGTGGTATCTAAGTGTCTGATAAAATTTCTCTATTTAATTTCACAGTGAATTGCAGAAACCGACTCTTACTACAGAATTAAAAGTCATACTAAAGTAATTCACATGATGATGGTGTTTATCGATTCAAAGTTTGATATTTTATTATTTGATCAGAATAAGCATATACATAATAATAGAACTTAAGAATGGTTGTACTACAAGTTGATTATGAATTGAGACTTTGTTTGTTTCATTCGTTGACATCTACCTAAGAACCCGGTTTAAACTGGTTTTTAAAACAAAATATGATTATATATGTCGAATCATGGGTTTTCTTTGATCCTTTTGTATTATATTACTGGGTTTGTTCCTTGTTTTGCACTTGTAAACTTTATCATTGGAATCAATTCAATAGTTCCTTTATCAAAACCTCAAGTTAATGTTATCTACAAGTTATTAACAAGAATTTTGGATTTGGATTCTTTTAAATGTTTCGAACTTTTCGTGTAAAGTTGTAGAATGTAATATTTTACACCAATGTTTATTACTTAATAAAAGGATTGCGTTTCAATTTCAGTCTTTCAAAAGATTTAAAGATGTTTTGTCTGTAGTTTTAATTTGTTTTTGAATTTATGCATTAGTGAAAGTTCGGAAATTCAAATTGCATTGGCATTTTACAAATTTTTCGTGTATGCTTTGGTCACTGATACATACAACAAAAGTTGATGACACAGTCGAAAATTGGTTCTTCTTGGGAATCCAAGAATTCTTTGATGGTAGTTTTAACATTGAGATATGAGAAAGAAAATCACCTGATGATGTTGTCACAGTAGTTTTGGACGCTTTTCAGTTGGCCCCACACTATTACAGCAGTCATTTAGTAATAACATTTATAGTGGTATTATTAGGCGACTGGAGGGAGTTCTTATATGAGATAAAAAATTATATTTTTGTCTGTCACAAGTTTTGTATAAAAAATCAGAATTAGTTTACAATTTCTAAAAATTGAGATAAAACTTGAGACAATTGATTAAAGGGAAAATAACGGTTTAGTCTAAATACGTCTAGAAATAGACAGTTTAATCCTGACCCATTCAATTAGAAACAATTTAGTTCTTTATTTATTTGGAATATGAAAAATACACAAATAACATTCCTGATTTACAATTTAGTCCAAATATTTACAGTTTAGTTCAACGGTACTCATGATGATATCAGCAATTTTTAATAATATAAAAATAATTAATAAACAATTTATTTTTCAAACCGGTCATCCAAAATTCGTAAACTTTATATATTCGGAAAGCTCTTTCCAAGATCTACAAAAGAGTACCCATATGACAGTATAATTTTTATTTTTTAAAAATTTTATTTTTCTTTTCATGGTTATCTCATGTGTACAAAAAGTTACACAAGCACAAGCACATGCAGTCATTTTTTCACATGTGCACCACTTTGTATACCCCTACAAAACATATATAAAACCAATTATTCATAGCCACACACTCAGACCTATTTTTTTATGAGAATTACATTGGCGCACCAATATGTACACCCCTTCAAATATGTATAATACTAATCATTTTATAACCATACACAAACATATTTTTCATGGGAATTACACTGGTGCACCAATATGTACACCCCTTCAAATATGTATAATACTGATCATTTTATAACCATACACAAACATACTTTTTCATGTAAAATACACTGATGCACCAATATGTACACCTTTGCAAAACAAATTTTTCATGGAAATTACACTGGTGCACCAATATGTACACCCCTGTAAAACAAGCATAATTTTTTAATGGGAATTACACTGGTGCACCAATATGTATACCCCTGCAAAACATGCATAAACTTTTCCATGAGAATTACACTGGTGCACCAATATGTACACCCCTGCAAAACAAACATAATTTTTTATGGGAATTACAATGGTGCACCAATATGTACACCCCTGCAAAACATACATAAACTTTTCCATGAGAATTACACTGGTGCCACCAATATGTACACTCCTGCAAAACATACATAAAACCGAACATTCATAACTCAACGCAAACCTACTTTTTCATGAGAATTACACAGGTGCACCAATATGTACACACCTACAGAACATGCATTAAATCGACCATTCATACCCACACACATACCTATTTTTCTTGGAAAATACACTGGTGCACCAATATGTACACCCCTATAAAACATAGAACAAATCTACCATATTCACATACAAACAAATCTATTTCATGGGAATTGCAACAATATGTACACACCTATCCATATTGTGTAAACATAAAATCAGATGGATTTGAACCATCAACCTCCGCAAACCTTGTGATAGGCTTGGGCGCTCTACCATTTTGAGCTTATGGGTCCCTAAAGATAAACAATAAAAGGAATCAACATGCGCACAACTATATGCACAATATCAAGGAACGTGTGTTCAATTACGTACACATGTGTACCAAAACATGTATACTCATGTGTAAAAGTTCATCTCTAAGAACATTAACAATCAACATGTGTACAACTATGCGTGCACATTAAACATCAAGACCAACCAATGTAATAACAAAATCATGCTACAAATAGAACACCCAACGAAAAGTTCATTTCACAAAATAAAATATCAAACCCAAGAATCAACATGTGCACTCATTAATACTCTACAAGTGTACAACTATGTTCATAATAACGATCAACACGTGTACATCTATGTACACATTAAGAATCAACATATGTACAACTATATGCACATTGCACATTAAAAATTCAATAACAATATGGTCTTACTTCAGTCTAAGAATCATTTCGCATTAACATGCCTTCAAATTGAATCGTATTGATGGTTAAACGAGCACATGGCAAACTAAATTACACCCAACAACAAAATTTGACAATTCTCAACAAATAGAAAACAAGCACTTTGTAACCCAATTCATGTCCAAAGTATACCTATATAAATCAAACTCGTACACAAAATTACAACAACTTGAAATGATTGTGAAATCTCTAACCATAAAAAGAACATACAAATTAGAATAAATTGATTAAACAACCGGAAAAACGTCAATTTATGATGCCTCAAGATCATGAAAAATGTTCTAAGAAGATGAAAAAATCTTGATAGGTAAAATACATATGGCCAAAAATTGCCAAATGAGGAAATGCACACATGTTAGAAATGTTCATGTGATTTTATTGATGTAATTGGAAAGAACCACTTTTTTTTACATCATCAGATTGGTAATACACTAGTATAACTTCAGTGATACTTGACAGAACCACTGGCAAAAACCTTTCTTTTTATAAAGAGTTGGTAGGAGTAATTATGAAGAAACTATTGAATTTTGTGCTCAACAATATGTATTAAATTACATTTCCAAGGTTTCTCCAATTATGGACCCGTCACAACCTCAACAATTGGATTTTCTCCAAAATACATATTGTAATATCATATTCGTATAAATTTTGAATGAAAAAAAAAAGAGTAAAGAAGCTGACAATTTTAATATCACAATAAAAACTAGTAAAATCCCCACTAAATTGACCGAACCACAATAACTGCAAACCTAATTAACAGATAATCCTCATTTTTGGAATAAGAGTTAAACGATGGTCATATTATTTTCAGTCTTTCAGATTAACATTGATTTTATCATTAAAGGATACCACCAATTTTTAGAGAATTACGTTTAACTAACCAGATTTTAAGCGGGCATAAATAAATCTAAATGTAAACATCCCAAATAAGTGGTCACAAACCTGAATTTAAGAAGCATTACCGAACTGGATCTGAGACAACACCTTAATGAAGATCTCGGGGGATCTGTTATAACATTAATTTGTTTCTCCATCAAGCCGCTTCTGTAAATACAACCCGTATCTATAAAGCTTTTAAATCCATCAACGGATCGCAGATGTAGCTCTGCCAATTGAGGATGGTGAAGTGAAAAAATAATTTGTGAACAAATCAATATAAGGTTTTTATATGAGGGTTATTTTTGACATTAAAAAAGTGTTTTGAACTGAATCGTTCATTAAAGGACTAAATCGTTTGAAATTGTATAAATTTGGACTAAACTGTACCAGGCTTGGGATGACAAGACTAAACTGTCTAAAATCCACTAACTTCGGGACTAAATGAGAATTCCTACTTGATTAAATTGATCATTCATTTCAATCAAAGACAACCAAATGAACAAATAACCAATTAAAAATTCTTTAAAAGAACCATTATGTCGATCAACATCGATCAACTTCAATACTATTTCATTCAGTTAAAGTCTACGTGCATCCAACTCAAAACCAATTGGCAATCAGTGGAGTGACCCTTTCATATTATATTTTAAGTTTATTATGGGGATATTAGCAATGTGTGACTATTATCCTTCACACGCCCCCTCACGTGTAGGGCACTCTCTGTAGGCCTCTAACACGTGGACCATTGTATGTACGGGTAGCCGTTGGGCTCACTCTCGTACGGGTCTGGCTCTGATACCAAGTTAAAGTCTGCGGGCATCCAACTCAAAACCAATTGGCAATGAGTGGAGTGACCTTTTCATATCATATTTTAAATTTATTACGAGGATATTAGCAATGTTGAACTATTATCCTTCACACATTCAAAAAAATAAAATAAAATCAATTTACAATTTTGAAAAATCTATTTGAACACTGAACAACAACAAAATTTACTTTAATTTCATTCAAAAAGAACCATATATGTCTCCAAATTCAATGATTTAATTTTTTAGCTGAGTCTATTTCGACAGAATTATTCACAATCCAAAAACTTGTTTCTTTCCTTCAAAATTATTCTATGTTTTTGCGGATATCACTTGTTAGTTTTTAGTCGTGTCTTATATTTCTTCGGTCAGCCCTACCTCGCGCGGTCATTTAGTAGACAGTAAACCAGAACAGCCTTTTATCTTTTCGAAAGTTCAGAAATTTTATACACTAAGAATACGAATTGAATTTCTGAAGTTATCAGTCCAAATGCTTCAAATTCCAATATCTTCTTCTTCATCTCCAACATTCCTCTCATGGTGTTGGAGTTTGAACCCTCCTTCTGCTTCATGTTCTTCATTACCTCTTTCCTACAAAATCAATGTCAGCAAAAGAAGAAGGAAAAACCCTTTTAGTGTGATGAACAATACTAAAGTTGAAGACGATTACCATGCAACTCTCAAAGCTTTGAATAAAAAAGGCCGTACTCCTAGAAAATCCCTTGGTCAGGTACCAAATAGTAACATGCCTTTTCTTTTTCATTTATCTTGAGTAGAACTTTCATTTGGGTAATTCATCAAACACTGAGTATGCCAACTCTGAAGCTGATTATTTTTTAAAATTAATTATTATTTCAGCATTACATGTTGAATTCTTCAGTCAATGATCAGCTTGTTAGTGCTGCTGATGTAAAAGAAGGGGAGGTTGTCCTTGAAATTGGACCTGGAACTGGTTCTTTAACTAATGTCCTTTTGAATTCTGGTGCTACTGTTCTTGCTATTGAAAAAGTATTTCAGTTCTTACTCTCTCATATTTGAATTTGAATATATATATACAGCAGCTCGGGCTTTATGTTTTGTTGAAATCTTTTGAGTTGTTGTTGTAGGATCCTCACATGGTTGCACATTTAAGAGAAAGATTTGAAGACATCAGTTCGTTCACGGTACTATAGTAGATTCTTTGTTTGGTTCTTCCATCCTAGTTTTGATTTCTGTTTTTTCTTTGTTTTTCGTATCTTAGATGGGAGTTATCTTATTGAACTCACGATTTCACATGTGGAAATTATTATGTACAATTTGAGTTTTTTGTGATGGTATCCCC
>JAJJMC010031210.1:17770004-17815989 GCA_023531435.1 Papaver californicum
TTTTTACCAAATTATCGAATGGTACAACTTAATGATGCAGGTTCTCGAAGAGGACTTCACAAAATGTCACTTTACTTCCCATTTAATGACTTTGTTGAAAAAGCCAGACAAGGAAAATTTCAAACATGCAAAAGTAAGTGTACCTTCATTCCATTTATTTCCTTTTATTATGTAAACTATCACCTGAAATGCTTTCACTAATGCGCATCTTTGTGTGAAGTGATAGTTTCTTTCCCTCTCAACTAGTGAAATACTGTTATGAACACAAAAGACCACCTGCAACCCACTAGAAGTGGTTTGGTTTACATACATTCCTCTCTTTTCCTTTCATTTCGTGTTATAGGAAGTAGCCACCTCCAAACTTAATGTGCTTGGGGCTCTATGTTTACAGGTAGTTGCCAACATACCTTTCAATATAAGTACTGATGTTGTGAAGGAACTTCTTCCAATGGGTGACATCTTTTCAGAAGTTGTTCTCTTACTCCAGGTTGGTCCTGTATTCTGCCTTTGTGTTTTGGATAGGATGCATATTTCTCAATTAGATTTTAACTGCGCAATTTTTCACCTTTGATGTATCATGATTTCATTATCATAGTTAAATTGGTTGAATGATATCAGGATGAAACAGCTTTGCGCTTAGTAGATGCATCATTGCGGACATCGGAGTACCGTCCCATCAATATTTTTGTGAACTTCTACTCTGGTATACAGTTTCCTCCAATCCTTCTAAAAGATAATGTTTCCATGCTTTTCAAGTACATCTGCTTTCATGTAGCTCACCCGGTTTAGTATATATAGAAAAAAGTCGGATCAATACAACATTCATGTTTGGTATAACGAGGATAAATTGCTGTTGTGAAGTTAGCATCGTTATCCATCTCCGACTACATTATTAATGAAGTACTCCAAACTTCCAGTAAACTGATTGCGGAAAGAAGTTAGCAATAACTATTCAAAACTAAAGCAAAGTGACCCATCTTCAATCCAACAATTGAAATCTTGAGAAAAAGTTTAATGTGCTTTTCTTTTTTAATGTATTAGTGTATTCTCCTCCTATAGTACAAAAATCCTTTTAGGTATATGAACTTGGCAACTTGCAAAGTTGTTAGAAACTTAGATAAACCTTTTCAAGCAGGTTGGAAATTGTTTAACCCGTGCTTTGTTTTTTACTATCAGATAGAGTTTCTTTCTGAATGAGAACAAATTTTATGCACTGAATATAGCAAATGTGGGTTGGTACTTGGTAGCATAGTCTATTTGCTGCAGTTAACAGATCCAATTGCGCCCTACTCCCTTGTGAATGTGTTAGATTTTAAAATGGAATTTAATGATCTTGTTCTACTCATCTAATCCCGAATGATTCACTTGAAGTATTAAACAAATAACAGTCAGCTACTTCAACTTTGACTGAGTTTTTCAGTAAATTCATCACATAACTAAATTCCATTATCTCCGATGCACTAGATAAAAAAAGCACCGTCATTTTCTATAACAGCTTTTTGATTCTCATTTTTCCAGATCCGGAATACAATTTTCAGGTCCTTCGATCAAATTTTTTCCCTGAACCCAATGTAAGTATTTAATTTTCTATTTCCTTATGAGGCGACCTTTGTCAAATGCTGCTTACTATTTGAATTTTCCTTTATTTCTCCTGTATTTTCTGGTTGAACAAGTCCATGCATCAGATAAATATGTTAGAGTCTGAAGTTAAATGTAGCTATTGGGTCCACTTGAAGATAAGCTGCGGGCTATCCTTCTGTACAATGACCCTGGCTACTTGTTGAGAATTATCTTTACCATGGTGGTCATGTTCAGAAAAACTAGATCATCATGGTGGTTGATCCAGCAATGTGAGCTTAAAGTTATCACTGACGTTGACTAAGATTGAGCTGACATCAAGTCTATTAAGTGAGCCCTAGAATATTTTTATATTCTCTAAAACTCTTATTAGAGGGGATCTTCCTTTCAGAATATTTACAATAGTATCTCCACTTCAGTTTCATATGGGTCTTGCAACATTTTGTCATTTTAAAAGTATGCATCTTTCAGTGATTAGATCTTTCATATTCAAGGATAAAGCAGGCTGTTGACTTGGTTTATGCCACTGTTTCTGCAGGTAGATGCAGCAGTTGCCACGTTCAAGCTAAAGCAGACAGCAGACTATCCACCAGTTGCTTCTACTAAAAGCTTTTTTTCAATGGTTATTTTTCATATTTTTTTATGTTTTCAAATAAGTTCAGATTCTTAAACTGTAGGTTATATTTTGCCTGAGAACATTGGTATGATAAATGATTTTCTTTTGCTACTTGATCAAACTTTTGTTTGGTTTTGTTCTTACCACTAGTATGAAGTACAATCTTTGTTGGTTGAATATATACCAAGGAGCAATATTATATGCATGATTCACTGCTTAGATGCAATAGATTTCTTAATTGTCATGGTTTGTGATACAGAAAGAGGAAGCTGATTGGGGTCGATATTATCTGATAAAATCTTATTTAAGGAAAAATCAAACAAGAAAAACTGAAAAAATATGTGCATGGTTCCTTGATTCGTTAAGCTGAATGTCATTTGTTTGAAGTTCAACTTCCATCTTGTATTAACCCTCCTATTACCAACTTCAGGTTAATTCCGCATTCAATGGGAAGCGCAAGATGCTGCGGAGATCACTTCAGCACATATGCCCGTCTCTGGAGATAGAAAACGCTCTTCAAAGCTTGAGTCTTCCAACTACAGTAAGATTAGTCATATCCTTCTGACAATTGGTTTTGATCTACGGCCTACTGTTATTTATTTCATTTCTTATTTTATCATCCAGTCAAGACCAGGGGAGCTAACTCTAGACGATTTTGTGAGTCTGCATAATTTAATTGTGAAAGCTTAGAATTTCTTGGCTGGCTTGGAATTATCTAGTTTGCCCGAAGCCCTTAAGTAATATTGCACAAGATCCACGACAATGTTAAAGCTAGCGAAGGACTTCTTCATCAAAACAACTAACTGAATGACTAAAGAAGCAGGTTTGCAGTTCCTTTCATGTTTTTTTTGTTTACGTTCAGTTATACAGATGGGAGCAGGCTCGGCCTGCATAGTCCCTGACCTGGCTTATATCGAGCCAGGTTGGCTTCTACCAGTCCACAGTCATAAACTCAACCAACTCAGACACCTTAAACCCCAGCTACTTCTTGTTCTAGTCAGATAATAAACGACAATTAAAGGGAGTTATGCAAAATATTTGATGCCTAACAGATTAGGTGCAAATTCACCTAATAAAGCATGAATGAGGTCCGCAGAACACAAGCTAGTTTGAAGATCTGCGGAAGCTGGAAATTTTAGTCATGTGTTTTCCTGTAAGATTTATATATATGGCAATCAGTATATAACCCTCTCCACAAGCCACATTTTCAAATTTGAACCCCGTGTGTGTGTATTGAAATAAACAAGGACCTGACAGAGCATGGGTCATAACAAGGAAGAATGGATGGATGGTCTTTTGTGAGAACCCTTGAGCAATTTCCAAAATTTATTTTGTCTGTGATCATGTGGTATAACATGTATTCAAGTTTACTATGTTTCTTTCTCAGGAGTTTGACAAAATTGCAAGATTTCGGGTTCAGTTGTACGTATGAATTTACAATGCTAAGCAGAAAGGGAACTGTGCCTAATTCTGCCAACGAGGATCTTTAGTTATTGTCAAAGAATTGAACCTATTCCAAGTCTTATGTATATCGTGGCAAGTCCTTAACTGATTACAATGGCTTTATATTTATATACGTACATCTGTACAGTTATTCATGTAATGAATTAGGAAATAGCTGGATTTTTCTCTTTTAATCTTTGAATTCAGAAGCGGGAAAGGAGAAGGAAGAAGAAAAAGCAGTTGTCCTACCAATAAACTTTTGCTCCACATCCAGAGAAATTTGTGCGCCATGCAATATTCACTGAATAAGTGGAGAAGAGAGCATGAAATTAGGTGTGAAGCAGGTCAAATTGGCAATGTCTAACCATCACCAGGTTTAAGTACACAAATGCAGATAACTTCAGGTTGGTTAGAATTATAGTTTAACCCTATGTTGTGTACGTGAGTTGAAGGTTCAGTTCCATTTTGTGTAATTACAGAGTTTGGAAACATATGTGCATCAAGCTCTAAAAAGTTCTACTCAGTTCATTGTTATTTAAAATGTCTCTATCAACTCGAAAGCACCCAGTGAAGGTTTTCCAAGTGATCCTACATCTCCTCAGAAGTTCTTATATCATTAACAAGAGTTTGGGGGTATTCTAGGGCCAACCTCTTGAATTGGACAGAACTAAGTGCGAACTCAGACTGTGTGTAAAAACTAGGTACCAAATGAGTTTAATCTGTAATGTAGTGCAGGCTGTCGCTAAGAAAAAAAATAAAAAAATCCTTGATAGATGTCCCTTTTGCAAGTTGTGTTTTCTGCTTGGGACGTTTTTACTTGTAGTTAATCTTTTGCCAAGGATATCATATTTTTATATGTACACATTTGGTATTTGCACATCTATTGTCAGAAAATCACTATAAGCAGAAATAGTTTGTAGCAGATGAGTGAGGGCTTGATTAGGTATGCTCATTTGCAGAAGGAAAGTTAGGTTGATTATCAGTTATGGGAAGACTGTAGCACTTGAAGGCTTAGTTTATAAAAAAAAAGTTAATAAAAGAGCATCTGAGAATCTTAATAAATCTCATTAAAACATTCAAAAATTAAGAAATTACAAATTAAATTAAGATATCTCTGTTTAAGAGTGCGTCTTGAGTAGGCTTAGTTTAACAAAGAAATTAGACTCTGAATTCCAATCTCGTCCCCTTCTAAACTCATGGGTCTAAAATATCAAATATGTAGGAATTATTACTCCTCCTTTTCCTAGTTTATGGACCCTCGCAATGTCAAATTCTCTTACTAAAACATTCACATAGTCGCCGTCAAATTTTAACCCGTTAACGACTGTTACATCCCAATATGAAAGTATATATATTTCTCAACAGTGTCATGTGATGGAAGAAGTCTATACAAAGAACCAACATCACTCTTGGTAGGTACTTTCTTGATTTCCCATGGACCATCATTGTGAAAGTGTGGTATAAGATATCTCAGTAGTTGATGATCATGTATGTGGTCAATGATAGATACCACTGCGTTACACGCTTCAATAATTCTTAGGGCTTCTTCTTCTTGTTCATATTCGTTAAGAAGGTAATGGTTCTATACGAAAAGCCTACTAAAATTTGATGCCGTTAATTTGTGCTACTTCTAAATATGCTGCTGCCATTGAAAGAGCAATATTGTTGCACCAGCTTAAGAATCTATCCAAAGAACTGAGAGTTTGAAAGAGGTTTGCGTAGAAGACTTGAAGATGAATGTGATAGTTTATGGGTTGAGTTTATATATCATTCCATGGTTTTGGAAATAGATGTTGGGTGCACCGATCAAAAATGAGAAAAAGTTCAAAGAAATAAAAGTTGTTAATACTTAGTTACTTTGTAATGGAAGTGATTCGGGTTCAGGGTTCTCCTCAATTCTCCGGAACAACAATATGATTTATAGCAAAAAATTTGAAAATAGAGTGAGTCGTGTTCAACACGATGTCCTTAAGATATTAGCCCCCGGCTACACTCAAGAAGTGATGTTATAGTCCCACAGGACAGACGCCTCCACGACAAATACCCTACTAGACCTACTACTAGCACTCATAGTAGATGCTCAACTTGAGCTTGACAACTCATAAAAAATCCTCCAGAAAAATTTCGAAAGTTTGAGAAAGATAATAAAAATTATACTCCCTACGTCCTACTTTAGATGGGGTTTAGAGTTTCTTATAGTTTCGGAATACTTGAGGATTTTCATATTTTTCTAAAAAACAAACTGCAACACCCTTGAATCTTGTCTTGAAACCACAAGTTTTTTTAAACATAGTAATAACAATTAAAGTTCGAAGACCTTTTTCATGGACACGAATGGAAAAATTTAGTCTCTTTCTTTTTCCTTAATCTTGAAAACTCCAAAACCCTTATCTAAAGTGGAATGAATGGAGTAGTTTTTTTGGTCTCTCTAAAAATATAGTAAAAATCCATTTTCTTGAATATGTCTATAGGTTGAGAAAATCTTGTTTATATAATCTCTTAGTACAAATTAAGAAGTGGGAACTCCCCGATGTAGGACTAATAAGTTTCATAAAAGAAAACAAGAAGTTATTTAGTATTTTCTTAAAAGATTTAAAATTTATTTTTTATTTATTATTTTCCAACAAACTCCCACATGAATGAAAAACCTCGATAAAATATGAATACACAGAATAGATCTTGGTAAACCCACACCCCAATCTCACGAACCGACCTGACCAAACGGGCAGATGGACCATGTATGTGTTAAAATCATAATAGCCATTGCTAGAGTCCTCTCCCTCGCACAAAATTACGTTGACCCAAGGGTCATACTATGGATTGCAAAAATCATAGTAATATAGAGAGCTTTCATCTTTATAGTTTCTCACACGTGACACTAAATGTTTTGCTCACCAAAGTGAAAATGAGCCAGTTAACCCTTAATGATCATTAGGTCCTAAGTTCAAGTAATACCATAACCATCAAAAACAACATCTCATTTTCTCCAAATGGATTAAATTTCGACAAAAAACAAAAATCAGATAATATGGGAAATACCATTATAGGCAAAGGTGTCTATGAAGTCTTGAACCTTTGCTTAGTAAATACCGGGAATACTTGTTAGCCAATGAACTGTCTAACGTTTAGTGTAGTCTTGTCTATAACCACCCTGCATGATATCTGCAAGGTTGCTGCCAAGCCCGTGTGGTTGTGCTCATTTTGTCCCTGAGAAAATATCCGTTTCTTATAATGTTCAAGAGAATCAGCTCTATTTTCATAAAAAGCAGTTCACTTCTACATTCAGATAGGTGAGTTTCATCAAGAGTGTTTCTATTACACCCCATTTCAAATGAAGTTTTAGATCACTTAGACTTCTAAAGAGGTCATCCTCCACATGCAATCACACTATCACATCTACACCATAGGGAGGGACTAAGAATGAAATTCTCTAATAGTGTTTACCTTAACTCACATAAATTAATTATCACATTCGAAACCTTGATTTTGGGATCTCTAGTCAGCAAGGTTGAGTGTCCTTCATGGAAAGTTTATTTCATGAGCTTAACTCCCACCTAGCGGCGGAGCCATAAACTAGACTAAGGGAAAGCAAAAAAATTCTAGCGGTAGCAAGAAAGCAAGATTAGGTTTGGAGGCCCAAATTATTTAAAAATTTAGGCTTGGAAGCTCAATGGAAAGGGGTAGCAAGCGCATACCCTTGCTTACAGCTCCGCCACTGGTCTCACCCCTTTACCCCAAAAAGAGATATTTAGGTGTATGTCTCTTGGGAGCTAGGGACTAAACAAACTTGAAAAGCTGCAAACAATTGAGCTTCTATCAAACATGGCCTGAGTTTTCAAGATAAAATCCATTTTGTTTTATTTGCATACTAGTGTATGCCCGGCATGTAAGCATTGTACAAAAGTCGGTTGTATTTAGATTGTGTAACTGTTGGTAGTTACAAGTTTCGACTTCCGAGTCTTTGATTCTCTCAAGGTTTATTGTATTTTGGATGTTTCTTAGCCTCAAAGCACCGTCTCCGTGCTTCGTACCGTACGTATGTCAAACTAATTTTTTGTTGTTTTTTTCTTAAGAAAATGTTGTCAATGACATGGATTTGAGTATCTTCTGCTGTGTACCTTTTTTTTTTGAAAAGGGAAGGATATATATTGAAAAGAAAAAGTATTTACAAAAAATACAGAAAGCTCCAAGAGCCCCGTTTCAGACTTAAAAAGAAGATTACACTACAACTATTATTTCCCACTGAAATAGAATCTGATTAACAGTTACGTCCTTGAAGATATTCTTTGGCGAACTCCACAAACAAATGTTTTGTTTAACTGCCATATGAGATCATCACAAATCTTTAATCTACCACCATTAATTCTTGTATTCCTCTCTTTCCAAATCTCCCATATAATTGCATAGGGAATTAGCTGCCAAACAATCCATCTTCTATCACTGACCTTCCCCATTTTCCAACAAAACAATAAAGCTTTAAGCATTTCAGGCATAACCCATTTCACCTGCAATGAGTCTAAGAATTAATCCCAAATTGGTCCGGACCAGCTGCAGTGAATAAATAGATGTTTAATGTTTTCGTCAGCATCGTTACACATGATGCATGTAGTAGATTGGATTGCAACACCTCTACTTTGTAGCATACATCTAGTAGGAATGGAGTTGTGCAGAAAGGCCCAAAACAAGAAAAGAACTTTAGGCGGGATGAGAAGATTTCGAAGCAATCCCGTGAAGTCACAAACCTCAGTATGATCCACCAACTTCTCATACAAACCTTTGGCAGAGAAGTTACCAATCAAACTGTCCACTCCCTCCGATAACATTGCGTTTCTTAAATCATGTCTTAACTCCAAAAAATCAATTCTCTATGCCGGATTAAGACCTATAGAGAAAGTCATACGCAAGTTACCTCCTAAAATGTCAGCAAGTGTTCCATTTTTTTGAAGACTTAGCTTGTACAGTCTGGGATACTTAACTTTGAACTCTTTCTTTTCTAACCACCAGTCATGCCAAAAGCTTACACTTCTCCCATCACTCATCTGAATATCAACCAATTCATGAAAATCCTGTTTTGATCTTGCTATATTCGACCACATGCTTCTGCCAATAGAATCATTAGTTAAAAAAGGAGTTAAACAACTATTATCAGATTTAGTTTTTTCTGAAATAATTTTCCTCCACCATGCATTCTTCTCTTTGGCATACCTCCAATACCACTTTGCTGATGAAGACTTGTTCACCTGCCTTATATTCCTTACACCCAATCCATCTTTCACCAAAGCCATTTTTCTTCAAGATAACGAATAAAGCATTCCAATTGAAATTACAAAGGCTTTCTCCATATCTATCTTGCATAGAATGCCAGACTTTTTTTGCTTCAATCTACTGTCATTGCATTCATTAGCAACTAAAATTCCTTGAGCATCAGAGATTAATCCAGGCATAACTACTTTCAATCTTTCTGCCAAGATTTTAGATATTACCTTATAGAAACAGCTAATCAGACTTTAAGGTCTGAAATCTTTGGTTGTTGCGGAATCTTCTTTTTTAGGAATCAACCTAATGAAAGACGTGTTTAATCTCCAATCGGCTTGTCCATGAGAGTGGAAAGCTTTTAAAGCCAGCATGAGATCATGTTTCACAATACTCAAGCATTTTATAAAAAAATTCCATTATGAAACCATCTGGCCCAGGTGCTTTATTACAACCACACTTCTTGTTTGCTTCATATACTTCCTCTTCATCAAACTGTCTTTCGAGCCAAGCGTTTTGCTGGTTGTTAATTTGCTTAAATGCCATATTTTCAAAATTTGGAGAAACACTAGCAGAGCAGTGAAAATATTCGAATAAAACTTCCTAATCTCTTGCTTTATCATGTCCTTATTAAATACATCAACTCCACCGATTTCCAACTTTGAAATGCAACTTCTTCTTCTCTTTGCATTAGCTATTCTATGGAAGTATTGAGTGTTCTTATCACCGTCTTGAAAACCTTTGACTTTAGCTCTCTGGAAAGCCATTCTAGCCCTTGTTAGCTTTAGGTCATTAAGCTTTATCAAGTCTTGGGTTCTCTCCATCAACTCAGAATCAGAATGTTTTCTTCTAACAAATTTAATCTTTTGATGTTGCTAGTTAGCTCGTTCTCTCTTCTCTTAACATCATCAAAAGTATTTTTACTCCAATTCTTTAAGAAAAGTTTTAGATTTTGCAGCTCTCTAAAGAATATTTTAGTTTTCTGTGTACATTATATGCTTTGTATTTCTAACATACTGTTAAAAGTTACTAGGGAACGTCATAATAAAATTATCGATATCTTTTTTACCTGTTACCTAAAACACTTTTACCCATATATTTTACTTCCTTAGATTTTTCCGGTCCACGGATGTTTCGAAACGTCCAAACATCTACGGAAAACATGTAATTCACAGTTGCACGTGACAACAGAAAGAGTTGCTTGGACTACACGGGGTACAAAAAAAATTCTTAGTTGTACCATCGATTTGCAAAATAAAAAAAGTATATTAATTAAACACCCCTAGATTTAGATTTCTTTATAAATATCCTTATCACATTTTAAATATATTCCTTATTTTCTAAAAACTTTATTATTTAAAGATAGATTACCTTAATACCCTTTTAATACCCTCCCTTGTATAATTTTTCTCCTAATATATTACATATGATATTTTTTTTCATATTAAAAAATAACAATGTTTTTTCTCCACCATTCCACCACAACCATCATCCCACCCCCACCCCCACCAGTCCACCGTGACCTCCAATTCCACCACCACCGCCTCCAACTCTACTGTCGCCACCAGTCCACCATCATCCCACCCCCACCCCCACCCCAACCATCCCACCCTCACCACCACCAGTCCACCGTGACCTCCAATTCCACCACCACCGCCTCCAACTCTACTGTCGCCACCAGTCCACCATCGTTGCCTCCGCCACCACCACCACCACCCAAGTTGATACAAATTTAAAAATTCAGAAATAAGTTAGTTCCAAATTATGATGTCAACAATCAAAGTTGACGTCATATCTGGTGTCAACAACCCAAGTTGATACCAAAATTATTCATAAATAAGTTAGGTCCAGATTATAGTGTCAACAACTGAAGTTGACATCATAATCTGGTCAACAACCCAAATTAATACTAAAATATGTTATCAACAACCCAAGTTGATACCAAAATTGAAAATTCAGAAATAAGTTAGGTTCAGATTATGATGTCAATAACCATATAGTGGATACTGAAATCTGGTGTCAACAACCAAAGTTGATACCAAAAATGAAATTCAGAAATAAAATGTCCATATTATGGTGTCAACAACCCAAGTTAATACCAAAATTGACATATTTGAATGAGTGAATCTGACGTGAATCGAACATGCATCATCTGATGTGGAGTCGGTCGTGCTACTATTGCACCACAGATTCATCTTGAGAGATAGCATATAGTTTGCATGGATCAAGAACTAGAACACCAACATCATATGTGACCCGGAAAAAGCAAAATGATACATACCTAGAGTAAACAAGATAACAAACTAACACAGATACTAGACTACAGAATTTCTTGGAAATTTAAGTGTTACCTAACAATAGTGAAATGAGTTTACACATTGACATGTAGCAGCAACCTTGCTGTTTTCCTATGAATGTGATTTATAAGATTTGGTACACATCCATCATGGGGGAACTATAATTTAGAAAAAACGTAGAGACTTTCACAAAAACAGGTTGTTTATGAGTAAAAAAGAGCATGATGAACTACAATAATTGAAGCAATAACTGTTGATAGCTGACATATTTATATCTTTATGTGAGAACAGGACACCAACTGTCATAAAAACTCAATGCTTCAATCTGACTTGCAAATAAACTCACCAAATTCAAGTAGAAATCCTCAACTGCAACTGCATTTTTCTGCAAAAGCATTGACTGAAGATAAGCCTTAGATCTTTGCAACATCCGCGCAACAAGATGAATGGTTTTCACTCCTGCACACCTTTCCTGAGACAACAAAATGTATTAGTATAACTGTACATGTAAAACAATCAATCGCTTAGACAGTTTATGTGCTTATCTAAGAACTGTTGAATGCCTAGCTGCACTATAAAGAACAAACATAACATTCAGTCTTGTCGTCACCAGTACAACATATACTAAACACCAAAATATGTAGCAAGTAGCAACAAAAAACTATCTCCAACAATTGTGTCCCCCAAGTCCCATTATATTCGTGAAGGTTCCAAAATTCAAGCAAAACATATGATAAGACACATCCGTCTCTAGATCGTCAATTACTAAGCATATATAACCACAGGAGCTTATGCACTTGTTAATTGAGAATCTTTAAAAACAAATAAGCTTATGAAATATTCAGTAATTTCATAAATTGAAAACGAAAAATGCGAAAGTTTTGATAGGAAACAATCACTCCTACATATATCGTTGGTGTTAGTTTGTGTTTTGCATCATCTCTAATAAATTATCTTGCTATTTGTATCCATGCCTCTAAACAAACATGAATTCTTCCAGAAAGACAAATCTAAAGACGTGCACCATTTCGAAGCTAAACTAATTTTACCAATTTCACCAAAATTCAAATATTTCAAATCAAAAATTAAAAACTCGGAAAAAATCCTGGATATTATCATATAAGTTCTATACTCAATGTCATTCACATACCTCTTGTATGCTCTTTTTGATACCTTTATCCCCCTTTCCTTCCTACTCTTCTTCTTTGGCTTTTCTTCCTCATCATCATCATCTTCAGAATCTGATTCCTCTAGTACCCTTTTTAGTTTCTTCTGATCTGGGTAGTCTCTGAATGAACTGAATAACTATACTTCTCAATCCTCTACCTGAATCAAATCAGAAAAATAAGTAAATTAAAATTCGAGAAAAATCATTGAAACAAAAATGATAAACGTAGAAACAAAAATTAAGATTAGTTGTTAAGCTTCAAATAAACTAAACATGCAACAAATCAAATCGATAATTACCAAAAAAACAAAATCGAAAACCTAAATTTCTATCTCGATCGTCTGGATCTTCTATTGACATTGAAATAACTCTTAAAATGAGAAGAAGATGAATTGTTGATGGTGACTATGAAGTTCGAATTCGAAGATTTGATTGATTTCAGACGAAGATCTCTCCTTCAAAATTTCAAATCGTCTCTGTAAAATCTTTCTCTCACTCAAATGAACCAACAATAAGCATGAACTGGTTTTCATGGGTGTTAATCTATTGGTGATGGCGGAGGTGGTGGTGGTGATAGAGGTGGTGGCTAAAAGTGAAGAAGAGGATAACGATTTTCGGATTCGAAATAATGATTTTCATTTAAACCTTAATTAGGATAGAAAAAGTATTTATGGTATTAAAAATAAAAACTATTTCCCTATAAAAAGATAAAGATATATTTGTTGATGTATAAGGGTATTTATAAAACCCATGAAAACAGGGAATATGTATTCAATTTTTATAAATAATAATAATTTAGCCTCCCAATCTAAAATCATGGTTCTGCCCATGGATAAGACGTCGCAGCAGTCTTGGAAGTTCATCAATAGTATCATTTGCAAAAGAATAATTCTCCTTATTGTTACACTGAAAAAGTAATGGTTAATTAATATACGAAACCAAAACTAGAACTATTCTTAAAAATACATAAATGAATCGTTACTTCATTTGTTTTTGTTTTTGTTTATGTTAAACTTTTGCCCCAAGCTAACCAAAGTCAAATTTCTATTCCGTTAATAAAGATTATATCAAAGAATCATTCTCATTGTGATTACTTTTCAGAAAAAGATTCTCATCATATTTATAAATATGAATGGGATGCTTCAAAAAAAAACAAAAATTGAATGGGCCACGAAGGACAATCATTGCTAGAGTTGAGAGACTCATTCTCATCCGTGGTATTTTGGATCCGGCTATACATAAATACATGCATACAAATTCCTGGGTGCATGCACAAGGCATTGTAAATGCAACAACATCTGAAATACGTCAACGTGACATCCTTGATTTGTGCTTTTGTTGTTGTTCGCGCTAAAGCTTAAGCCTAACTCCTAACATTTGTGAATAGGGTAGTTCCCTGGAAGGAGTCCATGTTAAGTCCTTGTGTGCAAACAATCTATACTCACAAGCACAACTAATTCCATAATATAATTTCTCGTCATTTCAATATTTGAACGCCCAATTTTAGATGATTACAGTCTTATCTATATCGATGCATGTTAACGCCAACAAACTGGTGGTAATTATAATCACGCTGCTTCACTTAGTTAACCTATTTGAACATTTTTTAGATTTTCATAGCTTCCTCCTTGGCCATCAAATTAAGCAATTGATGGGTGCATTCCACTTACCTTAATTTTAAAATTGATTGTATTGTCCAACCCAATAATTAAAAAAATTGGTTATATTAGGACTTTTGAAAATTATTTTGAACCTATATAATTTTATATTCATCCAGATAATAGGATAAAGATTGTCTAATTAAATATTATAAAAAATAATAAACTACCCTACCCTCCACTTATTAATTAAACCCTAATGCTTAAATCAAAATATAAATATAAATTTTTTTCCATTTTTCACTACATTCCAAATCTAACAAAACCCTAAACAAACCAAAAAAAAAACTTTCTATTTCCATCAAATCCTAAAAACCTTAGTCCATTTTTTTTCAAAAAATTTCGCGGATCTCCCATCTCGCTCGATCTACAAGGTAAATCTACGTAAACCCATACTTGTAATAGCATTATTGATTGATTTACGTGTTTTAATCTTACTTTTAGCGAATCAAATTCCTTAAATTTTTCCAGAATCGTTCGATGTTGATGTATCGCATCCAACGATTATGTACGATCTTCATGAACATGAAGAACATGCAGCAAAATCGTTGGATACGATGCATCCACATCGAACGATTCTAATCCATATTACTCACAGACAATTACTATGCCCATAATCGTTGGGTATAACAGATCGTATCCAAACGATTCTACCTTTTTAATTTTTTTACTTTTTCTCGTATGGAAATCGTTGGATATGATCTGATGTATCCAACGACTCCACCTTGTCATTTTTTTACTTTCTCTCATATGTGAATCGTTAGATAATTCCTATTGTATCCAACGATTCTACCTGACTATCTGCTTTAACAAATACCATATAGAATCGTTTGATAAAACATATTATATCCATCGATTTTTATGCTTCATTTTTGACTTTTCTCATATGAGAATCGTTGGATAAGGTATATCTTATCCAACGATTCTGAACACGATTCATTCTTACTCGTTTTCTGTACACTTTTATGGTTAGAATCGATGGATAAATATGATCTTAACCACCGATTTTGTTGAGGATTTACTGATTTTGTTGTTAAATGAATTAATGATTATTGATTTTTGTTTCTCTTTAACCATACTTATATTGTTTCCTTCAATTTATTTTTTGTAGGCATGGAGAATAATGAGAAGGGTACTAGCTATTATACACAAATCCATGAGTGTGATGTTTTCAGAAAGCCCAAGCCAACAATTGTGCCAAACCAATATAAGTTTAGTTATCCGTTTGGAAGAGACAATGATGGAGCAAGTCAAGAGGCTTCTCAGAGAGCTCTCTTTGGAAGAACTTGACGAGGTTATTAATATTGCAACTCTCAGAATCGATGCCATTGCTATGTGGAGGGAGTTTCATGAGGCATTAGCTGCTCAGGAAGTCGCTGAAACGACTGAAGCTGATGAAGGTGATCAAGTTGATCAGTGAGAGGATGCTGAAAATGCATTGTTATGTTTATGGATGTTTATTTATTTCTAAAATAATAATTTATATTTTATTAGAATGACTTGTGATATTTGGATTGTAGTGACTTTAATGTTTAATTTGTCTTTGAAACTACATTTTTACTTTTTATTGCACATGGTCAAACTTCGGCTTAACGTCTAGTTTTTTGATATTTTTTTTGAAATTGTAGTCGTTGGCCCTTTATGCGAAGAAATAGGATAACCCACTCTCCATCAAACACTACTTCATTCAAACAAATCCTTCTCTATCATTCACCACTTCTATCAAAGTAAAACTCTTTTGCAATGGCAAGTCCATCATCAACTACCAATTCAACTGAAGAGATACTCAGAAGATGCAAACGAACTACTCCATCATCATCATCAACCACTTCATCATCAAAGGCAACTACAAAGTCAATTAGAGCTTGGAAGAAGAGGTACTCAAGAGAAGCAAACCAATGACTTCCATGGAAAAAAAGGAAAGCAAGAAACGAGGTTACGACCTCTTCCAACAAAGGGAAAGGTTAAAGTCCGTTGTGGATGAGACCGAAAGTATTAGGAATTTTTACGTCGTCTTGGATCTTTCGGAAGAAAATCATGATGGTATATTTTGGAATCTGGTAAAAACAGGACCTTATGTTCCCAAGCCGCGTGCGAAGTGAAAGGGTCCACACCATGATTACATGGACGACTATGTTTATAGAACGGCCCGTCATGTTATGAAGTTGTGCATCAAGTACAACGAGTTTCTCGCTATGCACAAATGGGATAAGTTTGCGGCACATGATGCATATACCAAATGGAGAGGAGAGTCGTTTATATATTTTGAAGCTTCCAAAATAATTGAGGATCGCACCGAGAAAAAAAATCTTCTAATTTTAAGTTTTTATCTATTAATGAGAAAATAAAAAACATGTAACTTTAAGTTTTTATATATTAATGAAAAAATGTCTTACTTTAATTGCCGAATAATTCGACTAACATTAGTTGTGATTATGATAACCATTGTTCACTTTATAAAGCTTATATACACCATTGACACCATTGACTCTATTCACTATAATCTTAAAGGGGCAATCGTGCTTCTTTGACTTTGACTTACTCGTGTAGACCCCCGACGTCCTCTTCACATAGGGTTTGTCCTTTGATTAGTGATTTTCATGCTTGACACTTCTCTTGCAAACAATTTCCAAACGATCATGCCTCGTACACGGACTAAGACTAATGTGAATTTGATCTCCTTGCCTTTGTCCACAAACCATTGCCTTGCATCTTCCTTATTTTTCCACACCAAATGGATGTAGTAGTGGGCAGAAGTATCAGGCCCCATCTGAGCCACGGGTTCAGGTTGGTTGTTGACTGCTTGAACAATCTACAAATAAATCGAAAAATTAGGCCACCGAAATCGACGGATAGGTAACAGTCGAGCCGAACGATTCTACAGAATCAGCCTTTAGCTCCTCTCATATCCAACGATTCTAACTAGTCTTTATTTTGGGGGGAAATCCCCAAGTGGTAGAATCGGCACAAGTGAACTGACTTATGTAACGATTCTAGCATTCAACAAAGCGCAGTTGTTTTGGATACTTTCTCGACTAGAATCGTTACATAGTGCAACACACATCGAACGATTACTCGACCTACTATTCCCCCAACACTGAACCAGAATCGGTCGTTGTTCATGATCATAACCTCCGATTCTGGTTCATAAATTCTGAGAGGAGGTGGAATCGTTGGTTACGATTCTGAGTTATACGCGAAGTCCAAAAAATAGGTTAAAATTTGTAAAAGAAAATCACTTTTTGGAGATTATAGACTACAAATACATGTTTGGAGATCCTAAGAACGTATACCTGACGTTTGGAAGCATTAAAATGTCTGTTTTTCGGCGTTGAATCTTCATTTTCTTGATAAAATCCTTATCTATGCTTTGGTTCACACGTTCTTGTTTGTCCAACAAAAACACCAAATTATGCGAATCGAAAGCACGATAATCTGATCTGGGATACGTAAATGCATGCACTTCTTCTTCACCACTAGAATATACGTCGATACATTCAAATTTCATCTTTGCTACTAAAACCCTAAAACCCTAGTTTTCGTCAAGTTCTTCTCCTTTTTCTTCAAAAATTTAAGAAAAAGCTCTACTATAATTTTTACAATCTAACACTAATTATAATCTAATTGTAATCACCAACTAAATTTAACTAACATTTGAATAAACTAACACTAATCAAGCATACTAATTAATAACATAAATGATTAGATATAGAATTTTTTTTTTTTTAATACATGTATATATATATATATTTTTATAATAGGCCCAAAATAATTTTCATACGTCCTAATATAGTTAGGTTCAAAATAGTTCCAAATACATTAGGTCTTGATTCCATAACTGAGATAGGTCCCAGGAGGATAAAAATGACAATGGACAGAAACAAGGGAAGAATTAGGATTGAGTGAGTAGGAATGAGGAAACGTGAATAGATGGGACACAGTGACGTATAAGAGGAGACCAAAACCTATCGAAATTTATTAAGAAGAAAGAAATATAAACAGGGAAAAGAAAGCATCTAAAGGCGCCATTCTTTGTTGTTATCTTCTTCTATCATCACCGGTTTTAGTTTTCTTCTCTGTGTTCTTCCCCCTTGCCCCAAATACCAGGTTAGACTTTATTTATTTCTTTCCCCTTAACAGCCCATCTTTTTGTTCTTATTAAGTTTTGTTAGTGATGATCGCTTATTTGATTGATCCTGTGTTAGTATTTTTGTTTATCAAGATTACAGTTTCTAGTTCTCTTGGATTCTGCGCATAACCTTTTTTTTTTGTAATGATTTTTGAGCTTTTGGGCATGATTAGAACAGTGGGTTTGCTAAATAAGATTTGCTTTTATTTGTAGGTCTGATGTGATCATACTATTGTTTTATTGGGTTTCTTTTTCTTTTTTTGTTAAGTTCGAAATCTGATCATAATGAATTTTTTGACTAGGATTTTTCATCTTTGTTATCGATCATATTCTTATTGTCTGGGTATTATATCTTTTTTGCAGTAATTTCGATTAAAATGGCGAAAAGTTACTTCAAGCAAGAACATGACCTTGGTATGTAGTTTGCTGGAGACTTATTTCGGCTGTCTATATAGTTGATTTGGTATTTGCAAAATCTGTGGATTTTCTTCTGGTTATCTTCCCTATAATAAATATATCTTTTTTAATTGTTATTGCAGAAAAGAGGAGAGCGGAGGCAGATAGAATCAGGGAGAAATACCCAGACAGAGTTCCAGTAAGAATTATGCTATTAAAATCGTTTTGTTTTATTTTTAGCAATCTATTCTTTGGTTGACTTGCTTGTCTATAAGGAGTATATGGGTTAGATAGAACTTTCCGGACCGGGAGAATTCGCTGCTCCATCATGAGCCTTATGTAATTCCCGGATATGTAATATCCAAATCTTATATTCTGCCAGGCCTATGTGGACAATACTGTTGGACTTCTGGAGAATTGAAGTCTTAAATTGTTTGTTTCTTCATAACCTGAAGTTCATCATAAATTTCCAGTGTGAGTCTTAATAATAAGTGAATCTAGTAAGTTTTAATGAGTTAATAACACTCTTTATAAGATTGTAGTTTTGACTGAATTGTTGGAAGCGTTACTTTCTTTATTGCTTCCTGAGTTTCCAATTTGGGGTCTTGCATTGTTAACTAGAATTGGAAGTAATAAATGCTGAGTCATAGCCCTTTGCTTGTACACTTAGAATGAAAAGGGTTTCACTTCACTTCGCAAAGGTCTTTTAAGGATATAACCAAAATATCTCTACTTCATAATGCATAGTGTTTTTAATGTACAAGTTGAACTCAGAAAGGCCATGCTTTCAATGTGCCAATTTCAGGCAAGATATCTGTTATCTTCAATAGTAATTACATTGCATCTTTTAAAATGGAAAGCGTCATTTTTCGAGTTCGAGTAGAATTAGACAAGGATTTGGTGATCCCTCATTTCAGAAGCTGGTTTTGATGTCAATAATTATCATGTGCTTCAACCATTATTGTGTGAGTCTGTATTGACCATCTTTAAAGGAAATTATTTATCATGTTAGGATATCTTAGTTTTCTTTTCTATAAAACAGATAGCTTGATCTTAAATGCTTGCATTTTTGTTGGTTGACTGATAGTATATGTTATATGAACTGGAACACAATGCAAGCCTCATCTCTTGCTTTAAATACATTACAATGCCCTAGCCTCTAAGTGGTCTGATTTCCATGAACAATGTCTTTTGCTGTCAAGTTTTGGGCTTTCAAACCTCTGGTTCATGCTTCACTCAATGCACTCTAACAAACTTTCATTTGTTAACCATGGAATCCCAATTCGTCTTACATATGAACATTTACGTTTTTTATTTCAGGTGATTGTGGAGAAAGCTGAGAGAAGTGAGATTCCAAACATTGATAAGAAAAAGTGAGTGGTCACTGCTTTTGCTCCGATCTTTCATCTTCTGCTTCAGATGCGGTTACACATCTGTAATATTCACTGCATATTCATAAACTGAGTTTCTATTAACTGCAACACTTTTCACCCTTCAGTACCTGACGTGTTTGCTTGTATAAACTTTTTTATTATTATACAGGTATCTAGTCCCAGCTGATTTGACTGTTGGGCAGTTTGTCTATGTAATTCGTAAGAGGATCAAGTTGAGTGCAGAGAAAGCAATCTTCATCTTCGTGGATAATGTCCTCCCTCCAACAGGTATCAATCTCTCTATCAAAATTGGTATATTCATCGGCTGTCATTTTGGTAGTGTCTCAAGGCATTGCAATGGTAAATGGTGATGATCAAATAACGAATGGGTTTATGTTCTTTGTTTCCGTGTGGCTCTAACAGGTGCAATAATGTCCACGATATATGATGATAAGAAGGACGAAGATGGATTTCTCTATGTTACATACAGTGGGGAGAACACCTTCGGGACCCAGATTCTGCGGTAGCTTAAGTTAATTTAACTCATTAATCTTTATTTTCTTTCATGATCTTAGTTATGCGACTTCCTTTTTTCTCACATTCTTGCCAATATTAATAGTTCCATCTGAAATTCTCTGACGATAATATCTAAGATCATGCTGATGATATATTTGTATAGTGATGCCCTTATGTTTATATTTCTCACTTCTGTTGGTAAGATGGTCTGGATTCTACTATATATGCTTCTTAATTCCTTAAATAAAATGCTTTATTATTAACTATATTGTAAAAGGCGCCAAACTGGCTTTATTTTCAACTGGGCGCCATGCTGTGCAAAAAGAGAGCCCACTTTTAAAAGGGGCGCCCAGGAAAAGGTGCCAGTTGTATGGGCGCCCAAAATGGTATCTTTCTACAAGAATCAAAATAACATCTATTAAAATCTTTTCCATCTAGTAGAACTTTAACTTTCAACCCTCAACTGGGGAATACTCTCTCAAATTGGGGAATAATCACGGTTATATAGGGTTGGATTTTGGCTAGTTAGGTTTTTTTTCATTATGAAATATCCATATTGCCCCTATACTAATAAAAAGAAAAAAAACCTAATAAGTATCTCCTCATTTACAATCGGTATCGTCTTGTTTACGATCGGCATTACCTTGTTTACAATCGGCATTGCCTTTTTATAATCGGTATTGCTAAGGGGGTACAGTGGGTATTGCCTTGCCTTGTTTATAATTGACATTTTATAATCGGTATTGTTAAGGGGGTACAGTCGATATTGTCTTTTTACAATCGGTATTGCTAAGGGATATAGTCAGTAGTTCAATAGATGAAACTCAGTATTGCCTTGTTTTGGTTTGATTTCACTCTAAAATCTAAATCTGACTTAGGGTTCAATAGATGAAACTGATTCAATCAAATTAACTAGTGCTTCAATGAATGCAACTGAGAAAACAGTAACCATTAATCCACCCTGACCATCAACATCATCATCATCGTCAAGTACTTGAAAAGGGTTCAAATTTATGCCTACTTAAAAAATATATAAATTTATTTTAAAAGAGTATTCCCTAAAATTATTTGGATAAACGGTTCTTTAAATTACTTTATAATATTTTTATTTATTTTTTAAAGTATTCTCTTATACATTCTCTAGTGTATAAAAATATTCTCCAATTAAAGGTTCTTAACTTTCTAACCCTATTATAATTATTTATTTATATATATATATATAATGCTATGTACCTTACTGTTAAGCTGATGTCATTAACTGCATGTTTCTGACCAGTTACTTTAGTGAATTAAGTTGATATAATATTCCTATATAGTAAATATTTATGTGACTATTATAGTTATCCGTGGCTCGGGATTTTACACCCGACACCACGCTCCGCCTTGCGCCCTTAACAACATGGATTATCATGAATGCTGGCATGAGTTATGCTTCTGGCATCTGTAGGGGTGCTAAAACTATTATGCGGCTCCGATGAAGTTAAGTGCAATGTGAGTCCGATGAAGTTCAGTGTAACGTACGGTATGAATGACAATTATAACGGGATTACTAGTAAAACCGGTAGAGGGTGTTTGGAATTGTACAATTTGGATAAAGCACTAATACTTAAATATGTAAAAACTGTACTTCCTTTCTGCCATGCTCATCAACACCAGGACTTGTGTTACATTTTCATTTTGGGTTATGTAAAACAATTATCTTCATTATATTTAAAACTTTCAATCCATTCTTGGAAGGGTGTATAGGAACTAACTAGGGAAGTTTGGTGTAAACTTCCCCTTACAGGTCGAATATCATTAAAAAAAGAAAGAATAGCATTAGACATTAGTTATCTGGAACGTGTATGACTAAAATGCCAAGCCACAAGCGAGTGGCCCTTCTGACTCTCATGGGCCGGGGGTCACCACTTGATTTAAGACTTTAGTATCCACTTATTGGTTGCATAGTTCCAAACTTCCAGGTAGCATACTTAATTACTGCCAAACGCAATTAAGTAAGGAGTTGAAAAAGTTCTGGCAAGGCCGTCATTAGATTAGATATGAGCTGTCTGCATAACGCTTGGTTTATATGCTGGTGCTTGTTAGGCGATTTCTCAGTCCTTATCTTCTTTACCCTCAAGGTTGTGCTATTCTCCGGTAACTGGTCGGACATGGGATTCAGTGTCTATGGTTCTGTGGCACCGAGCATGTACTTTAATCAGCTAAACAACTCATCTACGGCAATTATAGAAAAGAAATTATAGCAGGTCTGACGGATGCGAGTCTTCCGATACTAGTCAAAACTACATCGTTAAGAGCCATCAATTTTGGGCTTATGAGATTTTCGTAAAAATTAAATGGGAAAATTATGCTCATGCCAAGGGGTGAGATGAGTGGATGTGCATTTGGTATTACCCTTGTCAAATCTGTTAATATTACGGATTTGAGGATATCATCCTTGTCTAGTCCATTACCCAGCAAATTTAACATCCGGGGATGAATGAATAGGTGGAAGCTATATAAGTGAATTGTCGGATTTTATCACTTTGGTACTACACATTTTTACATTACCAACACCAATGCATAACATTTCTATATATAATTTGATCTTGTTTTGTTTAGGTTGAAGGAGTCTTTTTGATATGGGTAGATCAATATAAGGTTATTACTACTATGAGCTCTTTATTTTTGTATGTTTTTTTTTTATGCTAATTAGTATTACGATGAAACTTCGATAAATTAATAGTCTTGGAACTGCTAAATTCTATCAATTTAACGAAGTATTATCGATATATCGAAATATACCAAATTTAATTTTAAAATAAAAAAACAGTGTGTAAATCATTTTCTTATAATAATAAATATCTTGAGATTTTTTTTCAATCCAAATTATTTTATGGCATAATAGAATATAATATGTTGCATATTATATGTTTAAATGTATATACTTTGATGTTAGAATTAAAACAATAAGAAGAACAACACAACAAAATCATTCCGGAACTTCTCAAAGGACTACAAGAAATTAGAGATGAAGTCCAATATTATATAAATGTGAACAAAAAACAAACAATTTTGAAAAATAAGGCACCATAATATAATGCTATTACACTAATTATTAATTTATATATTAGTTGGGATCTTTTAAAAACTTAAATTTGTTATTATCTTATGATACTGTATCTAGAATCCCTGATCGTATTTATGATCATTCACCCATTCAACGAGAAGAGACATGGACTAAAAACCTTATTGTGAATAGTCATGGAAAACATATTAACATAAAAAAAAACTCTTTATACAAATGGAAGAAGACTGAGCAACATAAGAGAGTTTCAAGTAATTGGAAGGGCCATATGTATGGAAGTCAGACGCAATCTAAATAACAAAAAGTATGAATTCGATGAAAATTCTAAGGACGATGAACCTTTGGAAAGCGTTGATAACATTACTATAACTAACTCTATCCCTATCGTAATAATGATCTTCTACATATTTACAAATGGTGAGATTAAGTATAGAAACACTAAAGTTATTTATAGTACAACTTATTTGATTTGTGAGAGCGTCGATGATTACGAATTTTTTATGGATATCACTCCTAGATAATTTAGAGATAGTAGACACTTTGAAGGATAAATCATTATATTGTCATGAATGAATACCTTAAGAATTACGATGATTTACTTGGAACAGATTTCGGTTCTGATGATGAAGACTTACAGGTTAAATAAGAAAACAACAAATATTATATAGTTCATTAATATGACTTATGCTACCTCCATGTTTCTAATAGTGTGTTGCTGTTAGGATCATTTTTTTTTTTCATTGAACGAAAATATAATTCGACGATATCGGATTTTGGCTAGATAATATGTATTCAATCCTACACATTGCTAATCCTACAACACATATGTTAATCAAAACTCATATTTCACGTTTGAATGAATACATCATCAAATCATTATGATTAGAAGTTTTATATTCAAAGTAAAGGTAGTTATATCACATTTTAATCTTTCAATCAACAATTGAATATATAACAAGTTATACATATGTTGTTTTTTCTTTTAAGTCCATATTTAAATATTATTGTTGAGTTGTACGATCTTTTAGATAATCAAGAGTTTTTAACTCAAACTCAAGAATATAAATCCTATTATAATTTTGAAGGACCAAGCTAAAGATGTGAAGAAACAAATGCTCAAAATAGTCAAGTATACCTATAATTTAAATCCAATTTCAATTTTGTTGCTTGTAATTGCTTAAAGTACGTGGAAAGTTTGATTTTTTGCTACCAGAAGTTCCCCAAATTCCAATCGTAACCCTTCTACGACTGGAATACAAGAAATCCCCGTCGTAGAATTTGACTTACGATGGGAAAAAATGAAGACTCATAACCATAAAGTTATCCTACGGTCAGGTCGAGTGTTCGATAATCCAGCAGTAGGTTCATGGACATATTAAATGCTATTTAAGGATATCTTTTACGGATGGTTTAGTTGGCCGTAGGATGCCAGATTTCTTTTACGGCTGGTTGTAGCTGGTGGTAGAATCAACTCAGGGTAACTACAGTTAGAAATTGTAATAAAGCTGACCGTATAAGAAATTCAAGGTCACTTGTGGTCAGATTATGTCCTAAAGCTAGCTCTAAAGGTGGTTTTACGGTTATTTCTTTTAGGTGTTGATCCAGCCGTAGGTAAGGTTTTGAGATGGTTTTTCCTATTTCTTCTGACGGCTATATTTTATTTTTCTCAGATCGATCCCATACCCGAACCAATGGAAGATCAGCCCAGAGAGGTTAGCGTATTGAATGAGGATACACGTGATCACTACGCCCAAAAACTTTGGATGAGAACATAAAGAAGAAGCGAAGAAGTGGGCTCGAGAACAAGGGTTGAAAAAGATGAGTATTATAATAAAAATAATCAAGTAACACCCATCTTCTTTCAAATGGTTTGCGAATGTAGTGAGGAATACAAGAATCATCAAAGAAATAGTTTTGAGTATAAACCAAATACTGATAGGAAGAAGAGAGTTCATCGTACAAAGAAGAGCGGTTGCCTTTTTAGGCTTCAAATTCAACAAGGACAAAAAAAATGTGGTTTATGAGTGAAGTTGTCTCGACTTGTCATAACAACCTAATCCTGAAGAGTTTAACCAACCATACTTATGCGGCAAGGATCAACCCCAATGAAATGGAGCTAGTATATATGTTGAATCAAAAACGCACAAGACCTATTGATATCCTTAGTAGTTTAAAAACATTAAACAAAAATAAATCATCTTCCTTGGCTACCATCTACAATGCAAGAAAAAAAATTCAGAGTGGGAAATGACAAAATAGAGAATTTATACAAGTGTTAGTATATAAAATTTTTCCTAGGCAAAACAATGTACTGTTGAAGTATTCTCTTTAGATTCGGAAATCAAAATCATACAGGACAAGCCTAAACCGCGAAAGTAGCCGTTTCGTCCTGTTTCGGTCACAAGGAGAGAAAATGGGTTGATCTTAGGGGAAGGAAGCAGAGAAAATTGAAGGAATGAGTGTGATGAATTGTGTGTAGAAGTGTTGAACTATAGAGAATAATATATCTTTTGAGAGAATGGTAAGCTTATTCTGTTTTCTGAATGGCTAAGTAGCCTATTTATAATAGTTTGGGAACACACGAATTTCCTTGTAAGTAGTGGAGATAATGATGAGATGGAGAGATGGAGAATTTGGGGATAATGGTATACCATCTTGGAATTTTCGGGAAACCATTACTCAATTATTCCATCATCCTTAATTGCCACAACTGAGACCATTATTTTGTAACTTTCTCATCACGGGGTGTTGCCACGCTGCATGTTGCTGTAACCACCAGACCAAAACCCCATGAAGAGTCCCCCCATCTATTTTTTTTGATTTCTCGTAGGAGTTAGTGGAGTCATATACTCAAAACATGTGAGTAATTTGTGAGTTTTTCGTAAGATAATATTATCAATGAGTTTGTGCCAACGCAGTATGACAATGACCTAGTATTGGCGCTAGTAGAAAAGGATAGTGCTGGCACGGGCAAGCGGGGTTGACACGACAAAAGCATGTGCGTACTAGGGAAAGGTGGGAAGAGGCGCTAACTCTGTTGCTAGTAGCGCCAATCTTCGCACTGGTGCTAGCGTCGTTGCTAGCAACGTTGGTAGTTTGGTTCTGGTGGTAACGTCATGGCTAGGACCTGTTGAGGCTGGTGGTAGCTAGTGCTGTGGCCATAACATTTGTGTTGATAGGGCTAGTACTTGTTAATGTCGTGGTCATGGCTATGATATGTTTAAGGCTTCTCAATCGTATGAGATTTAATGTTGGCGTTACGCTTGGCTTCTATGCAGTGTATACAGAACATATTCGAGGAATTCAACCGTGGAGGTTTGCGAATTGAGATAATGTTCGATGCGACTCTGCATTTAGATTGTATGCATCTAATTTGCGTTTTCATTCAGAGATGACATAGCATTCATTCTGAATATTCATAATTTTGCATAGTCGGTGTGTTCCGATTAATTCAAGTAATTTGTATGAACGCACATGAAATAACGAGGTTTAGCTGGGTAAAGCCTTGAAATTTTGTAGGCGCATTCATATATAAAAGAGCTACAGGGTTAGTGCAACTATGAGCTGGATATGCATTCTCAATTCTCTTGCAGAATGTAAGATAGAAATATGTATTTATAATTCTGATGTCGGGTCAGGAATTTATACATATTTATTTCATGCTTCTGCAGCTGGGCAAAAGCAATATTACAATTTTTTTCTTTGTCAAAAACTCACCATCAACATTAAGTCCCCTGCTTAGCGCGAACAGTAATGTTTCGTGGTAAACACTAGATAGTGATATTTTTTTTACTAGTATAAGCAAAATAAATTAACAAGCTTAGTTGTCGGAAATTACCAGAAATTTTGATTTGGTGACACTCCGATGATGTCAAATAATCGCTGAAGGAGCAATAGTTGACGTAATTGTGGCATCGTCTGGAGAGCATGAATTAGTGAAGCGTGGCTAATTTGTATGATGGAGAGACTAAAATTGACCCGTGTGCGGTACTGGAACATGGCTACAACAGGAAATCCTTGTTTGACCTAGATTTGGAAACCAATTACTATAAAAGGGAGTAAACCCTTTTTTTTATTCTCTCCCCATCACCGACCACCAAAGATTCCTCTCTCTCTCCTCTCGCTCAGCAGCTGCTGCAGCATCTCCCTCCTTCCGTCGGCGAATTCTCTACCGGTTTACGGCATCGACCAGGTGAGCCTTTTTTTTTTTTAAATTACTGTTTCAATTACCATTGCTTATTCAATTGCATAAGCATGCTATTTATTTGAAATGATTTTCTGCACCTTGCAGGTAAACTCTAATTCCACAATTGTTGTCTCTGATTATGAAAATCCTTCATTGGCTTAACTGCAGTATTGTTAAGCTTCAACCAGGTACGCTAGGGTTTGTATCAATTTTCCGTAATACTAGTTTTAATTTATATGTATAAGCATATATTTTCATATCAGTATTCATGTACATAATTATGTATAAACATGTATTAGCAATTTTCCTTGATGCTTGTGCATGATTGTCCAGTTGTTGACGTATATATTGATGTGGTTGTCTGCACACCAAAATTATTTATTACTTTCTCACTACTTATGATTTATTATGAAGCAAGGGTAAGAAAGGATCGTTCCCACGAGGAGGTCTTGGCTGTTATATGGTTTCAAAATCTTATGTAAAAGGGGGGGGATTTTCAGATTTAATAAAAGTAAATTAAACTAATTAAGAAAGCTACCAAATTATAGAAAAGAATCAAAGAGTTGTGAATATTGGTCAAGGTTTCGTTTTCATTCACAAAACATGTTCTTGTACTAATACCTACAATTGATATTTAATCTCGTTTAATCAAAAGCCCTAGAATACCTTGATCGCAAGAATATCCCGTAAATTTCCTCAAGTCATCAACTAACACATTAAAGATGTGAATATGAATTCTACCAAGAAAACAATCTAATGTGTAAAAGCACTAATCAAGTTTAATTCCCGAGGAGCATTAAGATTCATGAAATTAAGCTAATCAATGCAATTGAACATGGAAATCGCACTAATTCAATTTAACAAAGGTCATGATTCACATATGATTACTAGGATGTATCACTACGAGCAATAACCACACTATGCTACTTGTATTCAAGGAGTATCACTTTTGCATATAATAAACCCTAAATTAACTTTAGATATGAATGTGAGTTCAATCAATTTGCAACTTAATTAAACAAACAATCAATCAATGAGATATTTGTAATGAATCATAATCGATAATATTGAGACAAAACTAATGTATTAATTCAAAGAATCATGTTTGAGAAATCCAACTATTCCCTAACCAACAATTAAATTAACTACTCATAAATTGGAGTTTACACAATTTAAGAAGAAAAGAAATTGCAAACCCTAGTGTGAAAAATCTTCCCCACGCAAACCTACAAAAAGAAGTAAAATAGGTGAAGAGAACTAGGTAGAAACCTAGATATCTCTCCCTCTTGTTGAAGTTGCTCTGATATAGCTTTTTCCTTGTAAAAGTCTTCTTGGAATACAACTCTTTCCTAATCAAACCCTAACTCTTTTATTTCCAACAATTGGTCACGCACAAAATAAACTCTAACCCAAGCCAAAAATCAGATTCTAAATAGAGCCCACGAATTAAGCCCAAAACAGATTATAGTCCATTAAATAAGCCTATCAGCCTCACGAAACTGACAAGCCAACTTCAATTCCTCTTCAAATCACGGAAACTCTGTGAGACATTTTATCAAGCAACGTGTTTTTCTGTTAGTGTCCTAGGCATAAACTGTTGGTGAATTGAAACACCAATTCTCCTTCCCTGCACTAATATCACACATTCATTCATTCAACAAATAACAGCAGTAGTAAAGAACCCACTCTCAACATACAACATCAACCAACAACGATCTCAAATCCCAATTCGAACTCAAACCCATCTTCTCTGTCAGTTTCTGTTATTCATCTCAGATTCTCAATTCGAGCTTCGCCACAACCACCAAAATATTCTCTAACAATTTCAAGCAAACCCATCAGAAATTCAAGTCATAGTACCACCTCTAATTCGAATACCCAAATCTCCAATTCCTCTTAACTGTACGGTAGCAAGACTTCTTCCCTGATTTCACAGTCGAACCCATCTTCTATAACCCTCTTCTCATTCTTCAATTCGACTGATTCTTGCTTGTCTTCCACTATTCTTTCTAACCCTCAACATCACAGACTCACGAACTCCATCTTTCACAGCCAAAACCCATGGAAGAAAATCATTCTCCACCTCCTTCAACTCATTTCTGTCTTCACCAAATCTGCATCTGACCTAAACCCATAACATCACCATCTCACCTGTGTTCTTTTCCTTACTCTCCGTCTTCTCTAACCTTGTTTTAATCCATCACAAATCAAGCCATCATACCCCAGTTTGCCTTCACTGAACAACAAACCCATGGCTTCGTCAGCGTTGAGAATGGTGCAGCCATCTCGGTCATGACCTGAACTTGTAAATCGTGAAGTATCAAGTCTCGACCTAGACTAGGTTGTGTTGTATATAAGGAGAGAGTAGTGATGGAATCCCATAGTAGGGATTAGTTTCTCTTTAACAGTTGGACTCCCCTTTAGCATATTTTGCACGGAACAGTAGGCCTCCCTTTAGTAATTATCTGAATTCCTTTGTAAATCTGGATGCCCCTAGTAACTCTTTGTTTTGATGCATTTGAGACTTGTGTGCTCGCTAGATTTGTGCTCATAGACAACTAATGAATCTGGACAATGTCATAGGCTCTCATTTCTCTTCTTTTTCTTCTCCTGACTCCAAAGTACTTACAAAACTCAAAACAAATATAAAATGTACAAACACAAGAGAAATAACTAAGAAAAACATAAGAAAATGATAACCAAATTATGTATTTTATGCACTTATCATATATCATTCAAAACCCATTATAGATGTCTATCGATTATGAAGATAATGCTACCATTGTTTCTAATTGTGACAGAAGCGAAAATTCTGATTTTGTTTTTTAGACGACGTGCTCAGCATTTTATGATAAACTCTTTGATGGTATTGTCGAAGAGGCTGCTGACCCTGGTTATGTTGGCAATTTCATTCTGAACATTAATAGCGCTCCTTAGCCTCAGGGTATTATCCACAGGCTATTGTCATGCGTTATTTGCAGAGAAGACAATATAAGACTTCATTTTGTTGATTTTAAAACGTTCTAAACTCCTTTGCCTGAATGAAGAGGATGGGATAGAGTTATGTTAAAGAACCCTCTGGTGAAGCTGGTTTTAGAAAATCCTAGGATATTCCATGTTGTGCGAGCGTCTGAGACTTTGAGAATTAACAAGGACACAAAGGGTCTGCGTGCATTTGCTTCTCGTTGGTGTGGTCCAACCCATTCAACAGTATGGCGGTCTTGTTACAACTGCCTGTTGTTGGTATCCTTCCCGTCGAATGGTCTTAGCAGGAGAAGAAATACGACGCCATCCTTATTCGGAAAATAGAAGAGTTGCAGAAGTCTGGTCGTTAAAATAAAAAAAATTATTCAGTTTGGGATGACTACTGGTGGAACGGCAGTACAGGTGTTGACGACCTTGATTTTGACGATCCTTTATGCATTGCTGCGTTCCTTGTACTTTGGCTCTCTAGAGACGTAGTCGAAGATTCTCCTGGAGGTCAATTGAAGCCTCCATTGCTTTTGATTGATGTTGCGCTTGCTGGTAGAAAGACTCCTCCTCTTGGTAATTTATTTCCAGGATCTTTTTACTCTCATTTAGATTCTTTCATTCATGACAGGAGGATTTCCAATAGTCATGCCAAGGTAGAGTCTTTTATCCATGTTATTTTTATGCATGCTTGGCTATGGAAACATTTTCCTGAATATGCGCTAAAGACCAAGCCTTCTTATCCAAGTGCAGGGATAGAGTATTCCAGAATACTTCATTAGAGTAAGAAGATACTCTCTTCTGTTAGTCTTATCGATTTAATGGACAGTGAGAAGAAAATGAATTTCAGACATTGGGGTTCGAAGCTTCCACATGTGATTCCAGAGACCTTTGCTAAGAGTTCTAGTATCGTCCTGCGCTCTGGCCCAAGTGGTGAAGAATAATATTGTTACAGCCGGTGAGGCGACTTTTATGGATAGTTGTACCCCAGGGCACATTCTTGTTGTTTCCTTTATACTATTCAGAGTTATGACATCGATAGGAAAAATCGACAAATGGGCTTTGATCAGTGCATTCCTCATTTCCGTACTATGGCGCCTTCTATAGACATGCTTCAGCAATCTGAGGGTTCTCACATTATTCCTGATGGAAGCATTCCTTTTTTCCAGGATGATAGAGAATGACGCATTATTGATGAATATGCTGATTTCTGGAACGCGCATCTTGCTCTTCTCAAGAATTTCATGTCTAGTGAGCCTTCTGGTATACGCGGTATTCCCTCTTAGGAGGAGCTAGCGGATCGGCCGAATTTGAAAGTTATCTCTGGAGAGAGGCGTGTCTTGATCACCAGCTTGACACAGGTATCTTAAATCATTTTTCGTTTAATCACCCTATTTTACTCAGTGATTAAGTGTTTGATTCGTTTCTTGCAGTCGTGGATCCCAGAACACTTTGCACCTGATATTATAACGAATATCGTTCCTCATCCTGGGGAGAAGAGACCACGTGTAATCATGCCCGGAAGTAGAGACCTTCTTTTGAAGAGGGTAAGCGTCTCGTTTTTTTTTCCTTTCTGTATGAAGTACATATATATCTTATTCTGACAAGTACCTTTGCATAATATGGAGGCGTAGCTTATCGAGGTGATTTCAGTATTCAACCTTTCAAGTTTGGCGTCTTAACCATTCCTGGCATTTCATCCCCCTACGTTGTAAGTAAACTTTCTTTTGGATATCCCCGAGTTATATAATTTTCGTCTTTGTTGAACTTAATGAATTTTGACTCCTATGAATAATCGTCATTTTTAGATGACTAGATAGACAAATACCCTATTATCATAAAGTACCGTTATGGTTGGAAATACTGAGAAAGAAAGCCAAGATGACAATGGACCTGAAAAATTGTTCCAGACTGAAGAAATTAAAGAATCTGGAGCTGAAAACGAAGAACTTGGTGGTGAGTCGTATTATGAGGTGCATTTTGCCTCCGATGGCTTGTTAAAAGTCCAAGTAAGTTTACTACATTGTTTTAGAATCATAATGACATGATTATAGCTCTTAGACTAGACCACCAAACTTGTAGAATCATACATGATTTCATGAAAGATTTTGGCAATTTTCGCTGTCATAAAAATTCAGATTCAGATCTTCTCACCGTAACGGCCGTAGAATCTTCGTCCGAAGTCAGAATGAGGTGGTTGACCTCTCATTCTTTAGAAAATAGAAGGATATAACTTGCTCAATAATAATTTCTGAATTTGGAGTCAATTTACTAGGTGAAAAATACCTAACACCGAGAGTTCATAACTTTCCAGGCAAAATTTTGTAGGTTTTCAGCTGTCATATAGTCGAATGTTTCGGCCATCCTTATTAGCTCGTTAATCCGATTGACACGCCTTTTTAGTATGTTGTAGTAGAAATACATATCAATCTTTTGGTATATAAATCACCTCCAAATTACTTACTAATTAGCGCAAGTTTCAGTTCTTCCGGAGGGTAGTGTAAAAACGTTTCTGATGGCATTTTTGCAAAACATTCCACATCCTTTCTAAACCATATGCCTTGACGCAAGACACTTTTTAATGAAAGTTTAGGTTGATAATTGACATACTTTATGAACTTCATGGTTTGTGCTTCAATTTCTTTTACTTGAGATATTTTAACTCATTATCTCTACAATGTCTCTGTTAAAGGGAAAATGAACTAAAACAGAGAGATGAACTTACCAGTGAAGGATTAGAGATTAACACGATCCGTGACACTGGTGATGTGCCTTTTCCAAATCAAAATCATGAGCAATCTCCTCCTGATACGATTGTTAAAGAAAATACTCCGAGTGGTATCATTACACAAAATATTGATGTATTGGAAACTGCTCCGATTAAGTAACTTAACGCTGGAGTTAGCTTTGACTTCAAGTTTGATAGAATTCGTCCTGAACATGTGTGCGTCCCGTCATCCTATGCTGAGTTCTAAACCAAAGTATGGAAGAAGTTTGGCCATTTCTTTGTTGATAACCCAAAAATATATCGTACTCTGGAGAAGAATGTATCTGTGCTGCTGCCAACTATGCATGAGATGGTTTCTCTTTCCCGTAGAGAAATTTATGAGGTAGTGCTTCATGAATGGAAGGATGCTTTGGAGGAGGCTGAAAGAACCGAGATTAATATCGCATGGCTTCGTCGTCACTTAGAAGTAATTGAGAAGCGCTTGCAAGAGGGAGGTGTGACTCCTAACTTGGAGATGGTCACCAAGGCTAAAAAAGAAGTTGAAAGGATTTCTCAGGGGTTAAAGCTTGCAACTAAGATTCTTGGGCGGATGGACAAGACATATTCTGAAGGTATTGAACCAGGTTTCAAGGATTTTTTCTAGGTTTTATTGTTTTCTGGGATTCATGACTCTTTGAAATTTTATTTTGGGATTTTTAAGTAGGTAGGTTTTTTCTTAAATATCTTACGAGGATATATATATATATATTGAAGGAAATAATTCTTTGCTTGATTAATAAATTGAAATCTTAAGTATGAATGCAAGATATTGCAAACATTTTGGAGGAATTATAATTATTATGTAAAAGAGGGAAATAATGCAAGGTGGTGGTATAATGCTTTAAGCGTTGTGAGCTTTAAGCCACTTTCCATGTATGAGCACCCCCTCTGGCTTGTCATTATTAACAAGCTTGTAGTAACCGGCGATTAAGGTTTCAACGATGAGATAGACTCTTCTTCAGGAGAGGCTGTAATCTTCCCCACCGTATCCCCGACATCGAAGGAATTGGGTTCAGGCCCCTTAAGTTCGTGAGATGTCTTCTGAATATCCGTGTTACTAATTTTTTTATTTCCGATAGAGACAACCCATACCCATTTGATAAAATTTTATAAAGGATCATCTTCCCATTCACATCCCCGAGTCAGAGTAGGGTTGATATCCGCGTCAATCCCCAAGATTTGATGGGACGTGGGATCACTGGTTGCAAAAGAGTTGGTTGGGTATGACTTACTTTTGTGCGAAACCTTCGAACGTATGACTCCATGTCCTTTCCCGGCAACTGTTTCACATCCAGATCCATGGTGCGACAGAACTCGTCTGATAAGTCATCTTCGGGATTTGCTGGCTTGTTTGAGAGTCTTGGGGGTGTTGGCTCTGGTAAAGGAGATACACTTGATTCCATCTTGTTTCTGCAGACCCATGGGCGTCCCAGAACCATGTCATAATTTGGATCTTCTTTGATGATATGAAACTTGGCATGTGTCTTGGCGTCACCCATTTTTACTTCGAGAACGATGTAGCCGTAAGCGCTCATGGAATTCCCTTCAGAATTCTTGATTACAGTTGGACAATACATATCCTCGTGCCTGGAGATTCTCGCAGCCCCTCAGAGTCTTGATGGTGATGATAGACATTAGTTCCCGCGTCGATTAGTGTTGCTCAAACTCAGTATTCTTTAGGCGAGCAGTAGTGAGAAGTCCCCAATCAGGATTCTCGTTATGCTTGATGTTTACGTCTTCTAAAGCAGGCTCAGGATATACAGTAGCATTCACGTTGGAGAGTAAACGCTTACCAATACAACGCGATTAAGGGTAGTGAAAATATATTTGTATTGTGATTTTATTAGATAAAGAAGTTCACAAATATGCTCCATCATGGATTGAACAGTTCTGTTGACAGAGTCTCCAGCAAGAGTGAAGCTTCTCACAGGGAGAGGGTCTTCGTGAATACTTTCAGTCCCCAGGCGTAGTTCTCCTGAGTCAATCTTTTCTCTAAAGAAACGCTTCAAGCCATTGTATTCACTGGTGGGATGGATGACGAGTCCGTGAAGCGATAATATTTTGGATATGACATCTCCTCAATGGTTGGAGGGCGTCGTAAAGGCGGCAACTTGATAGCTCCGTCTTGTATCCATACTTCCAGCAGTTCGATGACCTCTTCCATGGGAAAGGGAAATCCGGTTTCGTTGGATCTGTTTTTGGCTGTTGCGGTACACACTTAGTCTTGGGTGAGCCTCGTTTGTGAATGGGTGTTGGCATTGTTACCGGGGTCGATGCAGGGAATTTCATCTGCGACGCCGATTGAGGTGTTGCCTTTCTCTTGGCCCCTTCATCGGTAAAAACACCTATATAAGGTTGGGCAGAGTATTGCTTGTTCACCAGACGTCTACTCCCAGGGTGTCTCCACGGCTTTCCTCTCTGGTGGGCCTTGTTCTTTCCAACAAAGCTGGAGTTATTGTTGCTAATCTCTTGGCGGCTTCGTGTAGCTCAGAGAAGGTTTGAAATCGTAAATTTTCTATAAGGCACGAAGACAAGAATCATATCGTTAATGTAAAGCTCCACTAATTTTTGCCCAATTATGTACTGGTCGTGGCAGTCAAGAGCTTGTGTCCTAAACCTCTTTACATATTCATTGGGGTGCTCGTTGTTCCTCTGGAACATTCTTCCCAAATCCGTGAAAGTGATTTCCTTAGAGAAAAAGAAATACTTTTTATAAAATGCATTGACCATCTGAGACCAACTAGAAATACTGTTGGGAGCGAGGTTGTTATACCAGGTGTAAGCTCTCCCCGTGAGAGATTGAAAATTCTTTGAGACACAACACTTGATTATATTCATGCTCTCCTAAAGATTCAAAGAATCGAGAAACATGTTCTCGAGCGTTCCCGGTGCCATCATACAATGAGAATCGGGGGGATAAATATCCTTTTGGAAGTACAATCCTATGAATGTCTACTGGGTAAGAAGGTTGATGTTGATGGAATGAAGATGAATCTTCTTTTCCACGATTTCGCAAGATCCTTTCCAGATCTTCACGAGTGAAAAAGTTTTGTTGAGGCTGGATCCTTTCTAGTAAAAGGTCGGTGATAACATGTATTTTATCATCTTCTTGGGTATTAGATCTTGACGTGATGGTGTCGCCGACAATTATGTTCTTAGCTTGTTTTATTTGACGATGAAGCTGCTCTGGTGATAACTGCTCCATTAAAGTCTTAAGAAAGGTAATGACTTCTTTTTGGGTAGTAACCATGGATATTTGAGTTTCGGCCAAAGTTTCTTGGCGCTTCATCATATCATCCATGGTTAGTGATGCCTGCTTCTCCTTTCCAACATCTTTGGTGATATGGAGAGGAGTGTTGGTATTTTTAGTGGAGGTATTTTGAGGAATGATCTCTGGAGTTCCACCACTGGTGTTGTTGTAGTTAGGAGTGGGTGTTGAACCTGAATTGGGGTTGGTTGCTGAACCTGACCTAAGCTCCACCATGTTTTTAGATGGTTGAAGAACTGATTTTTAGATGGTTGAAGAATTGGATTCTTGACCGAGAGATTGATCTCCCACCGTGGTCGCTAATTGTTAGTACCTAAAAATTGCTCCTAGGCAAAAACCTGTATTGTTGAAGTACTTTCTTTAGATTCGGAAATCAAAATCATACAGGACAAGCCTAAACCGCGAAAGTAGCCGTTTCGTCCTGCTTCGGTCACAAGGAGAGAAAATGGGTTAGTCTTAGGGGAAGGAAGCAGAGAAAATTGAAGGAATGAGTGTGATGAATTGTGTGTAGAAGTGTTGAACTATAGAGAATAATATATCTTGTGAGAGAATGGTAAGCTTATTCTGTTTTCTGAATGGCTAAGTAGCCTATTTATAATAGTTTGGGAACACACGTATTTCCTTGTAAGTAGTGGAGATAGTGAGAAGACGGGGATACGGAGATTGTGGGGATAATGGTATAACCTCCTTGGAAGTTTTGGGAAACCATTATTCTATTATCTTCTTAACTACCACAACTGTAACCATTACTTTATAACTTTCTCATCATGGGGTGTTGCCACGCCGCATGTTGCTGTAACCACCAGACCAAAACCCCATGAAGAATCCCCTTATGTAATTGTTTTGATTTCTTTTAGGAGTTAGTGGAGTCATGGACTCAAAACACGTGAGTAATTCATGAGTTTGTCGTAAGATAATGCTATCAATGATTTTGTGCAAATGTTGTATGACAATGACCTAGTATTGGTGCTAGTAGAAAAGGATAGTGCTGGTATGGGAAAACAGGGAAGACACGACAAAAGCATGTGCGTACCAGGGAAAGGTGGGAAGAGGCGCTAGTAGCGCCAATCTTAGCACTGGCGCTAGCGTCGTTGCTAGCAACGTTGGTAGTTTGGTTTTGGTTTTAGCGTCATGGCTAGGACCTGTTGAGGATGGTGGTAGCTAGGGATGTGGCCATAACATTTGTGTTGCTAGGTCTAGTACTTGTTAATGTCGTGTCCATGGCTATGACCTTTTTAAGGCTTCTCAATCGTATGAAATCTAATGTTGGCATTACGCTTGGCTTCTATGCAGTGCATACATAACATATTCGAGGAATTCATCCGTGGAAGTTTACGAATTGAGATAATGCTCGATGCGACTCTGCATTTAGATGGTATGAATCCAATTTTTGTTTTCATTCAGAGATTACATAGCATTCATTCTGAATGTTCATAATTTTGCATAATCGGTGTGTTCCGATTAATATAGGTAATTTACGTGGATGCACATGAAATAACGAGGGTTTAGCTGGGTAAAGCCTTGAAATTTTGTAGGCGCATTCATATATAAAAGAGCTATAGGGGTAGTGCAACTATGAGCTGGATATGTATTCTCAATTCTCTTGCAGATGCCGGGTCAGGAATTTATACATATTTATTTCATGTTTCTGCAGCTGGGCAAAAGCAATATTACAAAAAAAAAATCTTTGTCAAAAACTCACCATCAACAACAACAATTATTGTATTTGAGAGGAAAAACGAACTACACGGTAGTCTACGAGAAATATGAGAATGGGGAAGTGATATATCTTTTGATGGCTCATCCGGAGTTAGTAACGTTGGTAAGATGGTTTCGTTAAATTATTTTTATAGATTGCACATATAAAACGAACAAGTATAGGACGCTGATATTGAACTTTATCGGGAAAACATCTACGCAGTCGCCATTTAATGTTGGGTTTTGTTTCTTACAAGATGAGAGAGAGAAAATTTACATGTGGGCATTACAAAAGGTAAAGTTATTCTACTAAGAGGGTTATACTCCTAGGTGGTGATTACGAATAAGGAGAAAGCATTGATAAATATGATAAAGCGTATTGTTCCCGATACACATCATCTTCTATGCAGTTCTATATATGGAATAATTTTCAAACCAATTGCAAGACGAAAATTCAACCACCAAAGAAAACCGAGATGGCGAGGATTAAGAAACTACCGGTAGAAAAACAAAAAGAAGAGATAGAAAAATTTGAGGAAAAATACATAATAGCCTAGGAAAAATGAGCTAGATTTATCTTAGAGTGGGATGCTTTAACATGGTCGATCACGAAAAAAAATTATGAAGAAAATGAGCGCATGATATATTGGCGCATTGAGATAGCTAACCGGATGTTGTAGAGTATTTGAAGAAATAATTTTTGGATTCCTACAAAAAAAGTTTTTTAGTGCATAGGTAAATAAATATAAACACTATGACAACCAAGCGACTATCATGGTGGAGTCATCTCACAATCGATTCAAGATGACACTAAACGAGTGTGAAGGTGGATTTGTTGTGGTGTGAATACTACTTCAAGCGTGATCTCGAACGAATCAAAGGGCTCTTTGAATTTAGCCGATCTAGAAAGCATGTCGTTTATTTGGATAACCCTTGTCTCTTAGGAACAACATACTATGTCTTCCATTGGGAAATTGAGAAGATAATGCTCGAAGTGGAGGCGGTTAAGATGCCTATTGCGGGTAAAGAATGTATTTGTCCAAACATGTCGTCTTTGGGACTCTCATGTCGGTACGCGATAGCTAGGTATCTAGAAAATGTGATCCCAATAGAAGATATAAGATCCTTTTTGGAAACAACTTTCATTCAACGATCAATTGCCAAATGAAAGTCTAGGTGAAGTGTTTTGCGAAACCGAGCTGCACAAAGAATTACTTGAGAAGTACAGTTCATTGAATTTGTCGCAAAGACAAATTTGGTTGTATGAGTTATGGAAATTTAACCGCCCTTTCACTAGAGACGATATTCCTAAACCACCAAAGAGAATGGGGGGAGGGTTGTCTAGTACTAAAACAAAAGGGAAAGAAGGGAGAAAAGAAGCGAAGAAATTATTCCAAAAGCATTTAAAATTGGTTGTTTCAAAGAAAAAAGATCCTTCGGTTTTAGCACTTGCAAGATTTTTTTGAAGAAGAGGATGTTAAAATAAAAGGTACCACTACAAACAAACCTAGTCGGAGTAAAACGGAAGAAAACGGACCAATCCGTAGAAATATAAAAGGAAAAGGTCCCGAGCTTCCCTCCCAATCAAGTTCAACATTAATAATCAAATTTCCTTCCAAACGAAACTCAAGAAGTAAAGTTAATGTTGAGAAAAAGGCATCGGTGGTTGAAAAGCCGCAAATGAATCCATCAAATGGTGAGAAATAGACGATTCATATTGCAAAAGGATTGATGGAAATCCCACCTAGAGATGAGGAAGGTAAAACTTACCGATTTACGTACATTATTTGTAAAGATTACTTGGAAAATATTCCGATGAATGTACCCATGTAAGGGAAAAAGATGTTGCGTGAACTATGTAAACAACATGATTTCTACAGGGCAATGATGAGAACGAAAGAAGTTGTAGAAAAAGTTACGGATGTAGTAGAGAGGTTCGTTGCATTTGAACGACGTTTAAATAAAAATATTAACATCACAAGTGATCATCGGATGAGCATGATTATTTATGAGCACTTACTCGCCGAAGCATTCTCTTGCGTTGAGCATCATTTCTCGCTTGCAATCATGTGTACATTCGCGCCAACAAAAGCAACTTATACCGAACAATAATCTAGTATAATGGTTATGATTGGGAACATACGGAGATGTCATTACATTGGCCTCCAATTAAAAAAAGAATGCATGTTTCCTTCGTTGAGGCCCCAATGCAACACCGAAATCTCCAAGGGTTGGGGTCATAAGTACGAGCACCAAATGAAACTTTAGATGCCGATTAACATGTCGAAACCATCTGAACCATGTGTCATTGAGTAGATGTGATGAATGGTGGTGATTATATAATAAGATATGTATTTTGAATCACTCATTATGAATGAAAATGTATTTTCGTCAATTGTGTTATTGTTTCCTCATTTTTCACGAAAAAAATAGTGAAATTTGAAAATTCATAGTGACTTATGGATATGTTATATCAAGTAGGGACCTAGCAATAGGTACTCAATGCCAGTTTTACGGCTAGGTATATCAGGAACAATCATAACCGTAAAATTGTGTTATTTGTAGCTGTGAGATTTACAACTAGGTTTTCAAATATCGACCTAGCCGTAAAATGGATCGACCTATTGAAATTAAAATTTTACAGATTTACGGCTAGGTTCATAGTGTTCACATGACAGATTCTCAACCGTAAGTGACCCTGAATTGTGAAATTTCAGAGTTTAGAATTAGATTTTAACTTGACTTGTAATTATATTTCCATTCATTAAACACAATCAAAGTCCATTACATAATTTCCCCTCATTACATCCCTTAAAATTCTCCCATACGTGTGATAGGATTTTTGAATACCCTATTTATAGTAACCGCAATCGCACGACGTTTAACTAGTAGACAGCGGCAAATACGGGTTGAACCCATAGGGAGCGGGAAAATACTGCAATCAATATCTCAATTTAACTAATCAGAAATAATATCTTTTGGATTTTTCAGAAATTCGGAACAAAATAAAATAATAAATAATCCTAATAATAAATAAAGTGGGGAGTGGATTACTAGGGTTTTTGATTTCCACCAATTCAATCATATAATCTCTACTAATCTCTAAAATATATTCTTTGTATTACTCGAGACAAATATCGAAATTAATTTCATGTCTCGGAAGATAGTATGTTAAATTCTTAAATATTATTTCTCCGCTATAATTTCCTTCGCTTCATAGGTAGTGATTCTAAAGCATTACATATCAATCCTAAAGCATATCATGTCAAAGAACTTAACCAAAGCACGCAATATCAATTGAAAAGCATAAATAATCAAGAAAATCACATGAAGGATTAAATACCAAGCTATATGAAGGGACTGTACTAGTCAATCAAATCATCATTAGAAATATCATTGTAAAATCTATATAATTAAATTGGCTTCTATCTAAACCCTAATAAGTGATTTAGCAAATCATGGAGATGGATTTCTTAAAACCCATAAAAAGATATAACATAAAGAGAGAAAGGATTAAATCCTTGTTGAACAATAGTTGTCCTCTTGTTCTGATCCAAATTAAAAACTCCCAAAAGAAGTCTGCTTTTTCAGTGCCTCTTTATCCCTTGTTTGCTCACTTTTATCCGCCAACCACCAATCACCTCGGTCCTCTCTCCCTTTTTTTCTTTTTCTTGTCTCTCACAGAAACCAAAAGCAGCCGTCACTTCCCTTCCTTACTTCGCCTCTCCGTTTTATCTCTCCCTATTCACGTGCCTACCCAACCTCTCTCCTCCTCCTGTTCTCCCTCCAGAACCAAAAACCTAGCAGAGCTTCCCCCTTCACAACCTCTATATTTTTCGCATTTATACTCTCCAACCTCCAACATTTTCCCTTCTTTCTAGGTTAGACTTAGCTTTTTGACCCACGTGCCTACCCACCTACTCTATCTCTGACCACTTTCTCTCATCTTTCACCTTTTTAGATGGTTTATGGCATAAAACACAAGACCCACTACTTCATTTTTTCCTCTCTTTCTCTTAGACGTCATCTTTTGCTTGTGATCCCCTACTTCAAGAAACTATGCCCAACACCTAGTCAAAGTCCACTCCAATTCACTTAACCGAACCACTTCCTCTTCATTTTTCATACACCAACAAACTCAACGCCTCACCTAATGTTGGTCCACGTACACCATCTCTCCACTTAGTTCTCCCCAATTTTTCTCTCTCCGACCATACTTTATTCTTCCCTTGTTAGACCTTGTCTTCCTCAAAGCCAACAGACCACCAATTACTTTCTTTCTTCTCATGTTTTATACTCTTTGCTGCCACATGTTTCAGCCACTTCAACAACTCTTCCATTTTTATATCTCACGTCCAACATCTCTTTATGTACCCACTTCTTTCCACCCCTTCACCCAGACGAAACCGAAACCACCTCAACTCACTGCCTAACCAAACCAACAGCTAGCGTTCTGTTTTAATAATCACCGGGTACAGTCAATAATAACCCATTAAGCCATGTTTATTCGCAACTTCGTACTTTACGCATACCACCTAATAAAATAATAAAAACATATTATTAGTACGAATTCAAGCACTAGAAAATATAAATAAAGCGGTAAATATGTATAAATTATGCCCATATCAACAAGTTAGGAAGAAGTCCTTAAGGATGGCAAAATGAGCTTCATATTTGAAATTTGAACCTTTCTAATTTCTCAATTCCTTTCTAGATTGAGCTACGAATTCATCCTCATTTTCACCTTCAAGTTGAAGTTGATTACAAATAAGAATTAAATCCATATGTTTAACTTCTCTTTGTATTTCTTCAAATCGACAAATCAAATGAGGTATGTTACGGTTATTAATATTAGCGGTGTCACTATAGAAGTTATCATGAATATTTTTCCAACAACTAAGACTCACCAAACCACCTTTCCTTCGTTCTTATCCCCTATTTGGATCGAATAGTACATAGTTTTTTGAAAGAGATAAGTTTTCATCCAAAGTAAAATTGGGTTGATCCATTTTCAAGTATATTAGAGTGAGATCATAAGAGTTATGGATGGATATTGTGGATATATGTGGAGTTAGTTTTTATAACTACTCACCCAATTAGTGTTTTAACGGCTGTATTTTTCAATAAATATCCACCCAATTAGTGTTCTAACGGTTCCATTTTTCAAAAACCACATAATAATGTATGCTTTAAAAAAATCAGGAAAAATTACGGCTAGGAATTGGGAGTATCGATCCAACCGTAATTATAAATAAAACCAGTTATGGCTAGGAATCCTAACAGTTGATACAACTCAGGGCCACTTACGGTTGGCTTTTGTATTAGACCTAACCGTAAAGAGAAAAGAAGTATAATTACGGCTAGGAATCCTGACCGTAAGCCAAATATAAAGTTACTTAATGTTAGCTTTTGTAGTAATCAATCGTAAGCGACCTTGAATGTCTGTAAATTTTTTCAATGTAATTGGAATTACACAAATAAAAAACTAATACTCATTCATTCACGCTAAAAAGGAAAATTCATAAAAGTTTTCATTGAAGGAAACAACATTACATGAAGGAAAAAACTTAACGTAGATCATAACATTACACTTAAATAGTTAATCTTGGTTGAAACATGAGCAATTATCTTTCAAGACTTGATAGCATTCATGATACTTGAATTTTTTGCCAATGAGATACTCATATCGGTCAAGATCTAGATTTATCTGAAAAAGTAAATCAATAATAAGTTAGTATTATGTTCAAATCTGATTTGATAAATAACTTATTGAGATATACTTACACGCCTCCCGCTGTCGATATGAGGATAACTTCTCTTCATATCGGACAATTCCGTTCTAAAATAATCTAATCATTCGTAGAGTTTTTCGAATCTTTTCTTAACGAGTTTAAATGATCTTCTTTTTCGATTACTGTCTAAAGCCACAAAAACTATGAATATACGGTTCCAAAAAGAATCCTAGGTTTGATCTAAGTTAATGCTTATATGTTCATCATGCTTTGTAAGCGACACCCACGCGTAAACTATGGAAACATCTTCTTCGGTAGTGTTGGGAGTCCATGTTTTTGTTTGTTTGATGATGAAAAAATAAGAAACAATTTGAGAAGAAATTTAAGAAGTGTGAGGATTATATGTTGAGAGAAGAGTTCCTTTTATAAACGATAAAGACCCGACGGCTAGTTATTTTGAAAAATTAGGTCGTTGGATAGATAATATATTGTTCAACAAAAGAAATAATTGTTTTTCGGGTATCTATATTCTTTTTGCGGCTAGGATTTGGGCGTACCGATCTAGCCGTAGACTCAACTCAGGGTATTTTACGGTTAGGTCATGTCACAAAGCTATATGTAAAACTGGCATAACTTAGAAATTCCATGGTATCGATTAGGATTCCTGGTTTTAGACTAAACTCAGAGTCACTTATGGTTAGGTCGTGTCAAAAGCCAACAGTAAAACTGACATAATTCAGGGAATGTTATACTTTCGGATAGGAATCCTGACCGTAGACTCAACTCAGAGTCACTTACGATTAGCTTATGTACTGAAGCTAGCCGTAAACCTAACATAAATTCAAGTTGGGTTGTCTTACGGTTAGGTTTTTAACGTAGTCGACCTAGCCGCAAGTTGTCACAAAATTTTTGATTCTTTACTTAGTTCTCTGAACCTTTTATTTATTTTGGAATTTCAAAGATAAAACACTAAAAATTATTCATTCATGCTAAATTAATATTAATATACATAACTAATAAAACGTATCCTTCCAAATTCATAAACCAACACTATCACAAAGTCTTAGAATAAAAGAAATATTTTCAAAGTACTAAATATCCATATCCATAACTAAAAAAATGTATTAGTCAAACTAAGCACCATCAATATTCATGTTCGACCACGGGTACGTACACCCTGACCTCGACCTTTTGATAGACACATTTTTGTGTCTGATTTGTCCTCAATTCTCTATAATGTTAGTGCTCAATTTTGTACTTCATGCGTTATTTTATTTATTTGTAGGTATTTTTGGAAATAAATATTTATGTGAAAATTGGCTCGAAAAGTGATAAAGGCACCCAGAGGAATTACTAAAGGCACCCAGGCAAATTGTTAAGGCACCCTGTGTTTGGATTAAGGGAACTTCTTCTCTTTAATTAAAAAATAAAAATGGCGGGAAAATAATTCAACGCGTGAAAAGTTTCCTAAGTAAATTTGGAAACCTATTTTTGTGGGATTTGAGGAGTTTCTGATATACCAAAATCGTCTAAACGTGTTTATAATCCTAACTGTGACTTCGAAACGCGTTTTTCAAGAATTTCAAGCTATGAAAATAGCTAAAAAGAGGAAAAATAAATGGTGTTGATGTCGATGATGCTTGGTGGAGATTTAAATGAGTTTTGGAGTTGGATTAGGAATTGTGTCCTTATCGATAAATAATAAGTGGACGTGAAGAAATAGGTCTTCTTAAACCTATAAAAGGCAGAACAGATCGAAAATAAATAGAGGAGGCTCGGTCGGAAAAAAATTCAGGAAAGAAATATCTTCGGGATTTTCGGGCTGTGGTGTATAAAAGGAGTTGGTGGGAGTCACAAAAGAGGAGAGGGA